>CAHIKZ030004028.1:1340000-1530000 GCA_903632075.3 Acanthosepion pharaonis | reverse complement strand
TCGTAAAATGTGTTCTTTGCAAAATAGCATGTAAAATATTTCGAGAAATATTTAAAAATTTTACCTGAATAATTTTCGAAAGTGTTATAGAGAGTGCTGCAGAAATACCTCCTATGCATACCTTCCACTTAATTGTAAGACATAGGCCTTCATTTAATGAATCTTAACATTATGTTGGAGGTACTCTGCCGCACCCTATATTAGCTTGTCGTTTCCGTCTAAAAAGAACAAATTTTCATTCTCAGTTACATTGACTATATTCTAGAGATAACTGATACGTGTTCTTATCTGTAAAATTGTCGCATAGCAGAAGCAATTCTGCTTGTGACATAAAAGAGAAACATGTAAGGAAAAATAAAGGAGCCTGATTTTTTCCTACTTCGCTACGATTTACGATCATGCTAACACGTGGCAAATCCCTTTATTGGTATCAATTGTATGAAAATGGAATATGTCATTACCAAGAGATCAAAACTAAGTGGCTGGCAAATATGTAAAGTCCTGTTTGTTTCTATTACAAAATAGGTTATCAGTTTCCCCAGATTTCTGAACTATTATGAGTTAGAATAGCAAATGGTGAATAAGAAAAATTATGCTCGGGATTGAAAAAATAAAGTTTCCACAGACTTGGTGTGGATAAACGAGACTAAAATTCACTTGCTTTTCTTCATTCGTCCCCAGTTATACGTCAATGTAACAGATAGTGTAAAAGTGAGACGGTAAGTGCGACACTGAGATCTGTGAAGATATTGGGATGGCAGAATACTGCGAGACGGGAGGATTTCTTTGGTGACAAAGAAAAGAATACTGAATTATTATGTGACATTTGTTCTTTAAGGCAGCGATTTCCTCAAAGAAGACTCGTGGCGACAAAGATGTGGTTCTACAGAATGATTCCGAGGATATCATTAACCGAGCGTGTTAGCAACGATGAGGTCTTAGAGAGGTTGAAAACAAGGAAGGAGGCTTGTACTTAACACCAGGAAGAGGCATCTGAAGTTTCTGGGACACACGAGAAAAGAGGGCTAGGAGAATCTGATATTCCCGGGTCGAATTGAGGAATAGACAGAAGGAAAAACAAAGCGTGACATACCTGGCGGACTTAAGCAACTGGATGGCAGAATGTGGTCTGGGGGAGGAAGCAGAGGGAAGTAACTTGTTGAGAGCTGCAAGGGATAGAGGGAGATGGAGAGCCATGATCGCCTACGTCCTGAAAGGACAAGGCACATAAAAAGAAATAAGTTTAGAAGTAGGCATCGATTCAGTGAAGAAGCATGTAAGAATCAATTTAGAAAATGTATTTCTTTGTGAAACTGAGGCGATTGAAGGTATAGACGAATAATTTCTGTAATAATCAGCTGGATTGGGGATCGCGATTTTTTTCTTGCCCATCTCACTTATGGAAGTCTTTTCCGGCCTTTTGTTTTGCAGTCGACTTTGATCTTCAAAAATTTAGATGCAATGTCAATCACTATCTTCTGTCTTAATTCCTGTTCCTTATTATTCTCTGCCCTTAATGTTTTCTTTTTCTTATATTCGCACACATCAAGCATCTGGGCTTCATTGCCTTGCTTAGGATGGGGAAAAAAGTAGTGTGTATTATGTTTTTTAAAAGTTTAATACTGAACTTAGTAAAAACATAAATGGAATTTCAATAAACCTTCTTTGACTCATGAAGATAGTTAAAATAAAGCCTCTGAACCGACTGCAAACACATATCAAGTTGTTTTGCTTTGTACGTTGATGGCGGGTTTCAACGTGCTTAATAAAGTGAAGCCGCTGGTTGCTTTAATCTTCAGCGACCATGAGAGAATGACAATACAAATATAATGCTAAACACGACACTTAAGTTTCTTCTTTGGAATTTGCTTAAACACTTCCATATCTTAAGTGTATCAAATCGGCATCGGACTGAAAATGTCTTTCTTCATAAAAATTTATTTATGTCCGTTCGCCTGAATTTTTTCATTTTTGTTACGAAAACATCAAAATTCCAAAACCGTTGTTCATAATTTCGGTTCTTTTTAATAATCACTAAGTCGCTAGAAAGGTTAACCGGCTTTAAGATTATGGCTTTAGTGATATCTGCAATAAAAAAAAAATCTGGGCTGGATAAATATATTTCGAACATGTGGTTGCTTCAAATCCTTAGTGTGACCCCTCTAAATAAGCCCTCTCTATAAGCCTACGAGTGCTCTCTACTTCGAATGAAAAAAAACACACACAGTACGATTTTATTTTGATATTTTATATTTAATTTACTAAAATTTAAGAAAATGAAATAGTTCATTGAAGTATTTCCCCTTCGTCTTTCATATCGTAATATACGATAGCTTGAAGTGACGCATATATAGCCGGTTTACAACGAGTAAAGAACTGGCAATAGGTTCGATATGCCTTGTGAAATATGTTCGGCACATTTCTAAAACATAAATATATCCAACCTAATCAACATTAAATGGGCCTTACATCCAGTGAAAATTTATTTTTTTATCTCATTTTTTTTAAATGGAGGGTTACACCAGCATCAATACTGATCATATTTCACGCTGGAAGATAAATTTGTACGAAAACTCCGGATCACCCCCACGATTGCTTAAACACTAGAGATATTTTGTATTGTACAGTAGTTAAGTGATGGAAGATATGGCAATTCTGTTTTTAATTAGCGAAAACAGATAACATTAAATTAATATTTTTTTTAAATTTTTGTAAGGTTTGTTGTGAAACTTGTTATATCTTAAGATTTACTTGGATAGTCGTCAAGGCATATAGTTGTTTCGAATGTTTCACGGAGAAACGTGGCAATTTCACCGATATTTGACCTTTTGATCAATTGTAATCTACTTGAGATCAGCTGTTTGCTTCGAATTCAAACTCTTTTTATGGCAGTTAAGATTTTTATGTTAATGGCTATTTGAAAATGTCTCATAATGGGTTTCTGAAAAAAAAGAACTGCTCATTCGCAAACTAATTCAGAAAAGTGCAATGGAAAATTCCCTGTCAATAACATTGACTCATTATCAAAAGTGCTTTGACTTTTCAGATTCGCTAGCATAAATTCTCCATGTATTTTGTCTACCATCGTTAGGCATATCTAGGTTAACAGAAGGTAAAATAAAAATTTAAGAATTGATAAACGATTTTCATTATGATAGCGACCAATTTTCTTAATCATTTATGATCGTTGAAAATGATGCATTATGTTAATTTGATCCACCATATTGATTCCGTTAACGTAAGTTACTTTTTCTGATAATGTTGAATAAAATGAGAAAGGTTTTCAGTAAATGGCGAGAAGCATCGTTAACGGTGCTTTCTCAAGCAGATATAATCAAAAGCCAAAACACACACATATATGCCACTTAGGTAATGTATTTTTGCTGCATAATTTAAAGTAAATTAGGTATTTTCCATGTGTATACAATATACTTAATATCTACACGGGTTTATGTGTTAAGATTTTATATTTGTATGTAGTAAAAAAGTGCATAGCAAGCATGTTGAAATATTGACTGATCTTCATGTAAGATTAATATTGAGTTTAAAACTGGATCAATAAGATCGTATTCTGATGAATAGGCATTGCCTAAATGTTAACTGGATCTTTTAACTGATCGTTTTTCTTAGTTATTGTTGGTTATGCTAGTATTACCAACATGTTCATTAAATACTCAATTCAGTTGATCATATTGTGGCTTGAAGTAAATACTTTGCAATCAATGGGCAACGAAATTTGGGTTTTACACACACACACATATATATATGTGTGTGTGTGTCAGCTATCAATATACCACATAACACCCTTGAGCACTTAGCCTTGGAGCGGGTAGAATGGAGATCAGCGTGTTGTAATGGACTCACCAGTTTTCAATCTGCTTGTCTGAATCATTTTCGAGAAGCGAGATCTAAAAGGTCAGCCAATCTAACAGTGATCGCATTTCACAATCCTCACTCTTGCTTCATATGTGACCTCCTTTGTAAATCACTAGCGGGTCTTAAGTGCCACATAAAATTATTGCACAAAATTTCATAATTGAATCAATTAACCTTTCAGATCCTCATACGTCGAAACCGACGGGAGAATCTGTTATATATATATATATATATATATATATATATAAACTTCGATGCTGTAGAATGGTGACCTATCTTGTCTCGCTCAATTACTTAGTACTGAATAGTGAGTTTGATACTCACTGGGATTCTATATGCTTTAGCGCTTGTGTGACAACTAAGGTACATTTAGAAAATCCTTATAGCAAGTCGTCTGAGGATCTTGCGAGACTCTAGTTAAAAGTAGAGTCATCATTTCATAGGATTTACCGTTGGTAACCGTTTTTTCTTCGGCCTAAACAATTAAATCTTCGAACACTTCGCTGCGTATATAAATTTGCTTTCTGGATACAAGTGTCAGGTTTTGGCAAGCTCTCAAACTGTTTTTTTTGTTTTTCTTATATATCAAAGATGACGTGCGAAAGACAATTACTAAACCACGTCCTAATTCCGTTTGCGGTTTTCTGTGTCGACCTGACACTCAAATTCTTTTTTAAAGGTCGGGGATATTTCCAACCGTTTCTCTTTGCTACCTTCAGGAGGAAAAGTGACAGATGATGGTGAATTAGATGTGACCTGTAGCTCTTCTCTCCACACTAATGTTGAAACGGCAGTGTTCTCTGGTATAAAAACAGAAGAACGCTAACTTTTTGCATGCACATATAAAAAGACTTATTTTGTGGATAAGTTAAATATTTACATGCATTTGTATGCAAAGTTATTTAAACTATGCAAACAAATTCGGAACGATATTCCAAAGAATGTTTATCAGAACAATCTCACATTGTGGATATTTTCAGTTTGGAATGGTATATGCATTATGTATACATATACATAATGCATATATCATTCCAAATAGAGCAATAGTGTTGAGTAGAGAGCTTCAGATAACATATATCATCTTTGTCTCTTTCCAAAAAGAAGTAAATATAACAACTGTAAATGCCTTCATTCTTGCAAGGAAAGCATGAGTGAATATCAGATAAACATATAAAACAAAAACTGGATCTACATTCTGTTTGAACATAATTTTAAAAAAGATCTAAAGTAAATGAAAAATTTCTTTAAAAGTATCTCTCTATTTATATACGTATGACTGTGTGTATAATGTGCGACAGGCAATGCAGGAATCGTAATATAAAGGAGAAATATATTCAATGGAATACATCAACGGTTTTTCAAAGGGTTAATGTACACATACTGACCTTAGGAAAACAAAAAGGGAATTTCAATAAACCTTCTTTGACTAATGAGGATAGTTACAATACAGCCTCTGAATCGATTGCAAACTCGTATCAAGTTGTTTTGCTTTGTTTTGCCTCGCACGTTGATGGCGGATTTCAACATGCTTAATATAATGAAGCCGCTGGTTGCTTTTATCTTCGACGACCATGAGAGAATGATAGTTTTGTGGATTAAAATTAGCGTAAGGTGACACTATTGGTGAACCTGTGACGGTTATGAAATTTTCAACCAGCAAAAAATGGACACTGAAATTTTTATTGATGCACTTGTGTACACTTCACCGAAACAAAACTTGACCATAGTGTCTTTAGATCCGATGGCAAATCTGACATTAATCCTTGAAGCATTATGGGAAGAAATGGTATATCAGTATGTGGTCAAAGTCGGTTATTATGCTAAAGACCTTCAAAGGCTACGTTAGCACAATATGAATCACCGTGTGTATATCTGTGGCCACCACGCAGAGCCATTTGTTTTTCACATGTTAAGCATGCTCCTTGCAAAGTGAGCGGCATTATTCGGTTTTGCTATTGCAAAGTGAGCGGCTTTATTCGGGTGGCTAGTGTGAAACAACATTTATTTATTTGTCTCAGATGGTAAGCTATTATTTTAATTCTCTTGAGAAAGAGCTGAAGGAGAAACGACAATGGTGAAATTTCGGGCATGCCACAAAACTACATTAGGTCGTGTTCAATTTGTATGTCAATCAATGTGCGTTTTGAAATGTCTAGCCCAGCAAACTCCCCCATGTTTATGTGTGTCTGGGTCGTTGTTTAGTATTGACTGATATTTTTTTTTATGATGATTAGTCACATTTGACGATAAGGTTGCTTTCTGACCAGTCTCAAATTAATAATGCACCAAGGTTTGTTCAATTAGATATTATCTAATTATGGGAGACCATAAATATCAGGAGTTCAGACGTTTCAACTGACAAATAGTTACTTACCGGAACCCTACGTGAAACCAGAGAAAATCTATTGACACGAGAAAGAATGGCGTGTCCTTAACCATTGGATCCGGGTTAACTGTTCTATTGCAAAGAAAAAGAAATCAGTCAAACAAATTTTAAAGACTGAGCAAAGATGACGAGCGTGGTCGCTGATCTGCTTATAGAAAAATGCGTGAATTACTATTAGGTTGGTGCATAATTATCAGGCGTTTTTGTGGACGTTATTTTTTAATAAAATTGCGGTTTTGTTTATATTTTTAATAAAGATATTTTATTTTCAGGTTACGAAAATGCGTGTCGATAATCATTCCCCGGAATAGTCATTTAAAAATGTTAGTGAATTGTTTCTTTTTTCTTAATAAATATTGTTTAAAACGCCTGATAATTATGCACCAACCCAATAATATCCAGTTTGATTCTGGTTCAATTTTACAAACAATATTCAAGCGAAATCCAAGTGTTGCATGGAGCAGATGGAAGGCATACTGCACCCTTACAGGTGAAAAGAGTTTTATGCTGCACTTGGATGTATCCTCCCAAATAAAAATGGTATTCTGCGCTCTCGTAAACTTTGACAGCTGTAAATCGAACCGACGCGCGCGCACCTGAAATATACTGAAAGGCATTCTACTGAAATTCGTTCAAAAAGTTAAAACTATAATATTGTTTAGTGCGTCGGCTCAAGTTTTTTTTTCTTAAATATTTGAGTGTTTGACTTCAAAGTTTAAAAAAAAATTGTAGTGTTTTTTAAGTTTTTGAATATTAGAAACACATCTGATATCAGAATGTTTTAGAAATAGAGAATAAATATTTTTTTTAAAAAATGTTTAGAATCGTTTATAATGTTGAAATACTTAGAAGAAATTGTACGTTCATGCCTAATAGTTTTTTTTTTTTTTTTTTTTTTTTGTAATTCTCTTCCATGGAACTTTATGCCTGATTCTGCTTTCTTGTCACCTAGAATCTTCAGAAATTTTAAACGCAAATCGTAAATCAATACGTTCTGTACACTGACTAAAACCATTTTATTCTTTATTAATTTTCTTTCCTTTTTAATTTTGTACGAAAGATCGAAAATTAAAACAAGTTGATGCTTGCGAACAATGGCTACGCGTAAAAAAACAACAAAAAAAAAAAAAAAAACCCTAGTCGCTGAGAGGTCAATCTGACACCGCGTCTGTGGTTTTCTTATTGTCTTTTTATTAACGTTCTCTCCTTTTACTCAAAGTAACCCTTTGCATCTCTGTGGCTTTTTCGCTTTTGCTTGGGGAGAAACGTTAAAAAAAAAAAAGGAAAAGAATAAACATGAAAAATGCAGTAAAGGCAATTTATACGTTAAATGCACTTGCAGAAAACATACGTTGCATTTAGCCCAACTTCATTACTTTGTCAAAAACCCACTTAAAATCGAAAGTTTGTAAGCAAAATGAACATTGAAAACGTTTCTCCATTCGCCTCTCATCGAACATGGCCGGATATTGTGGTTCATTGGATTGTATCACTGTCTTGGCACCAGTATAACGACAGAAGACAAAAGTAACTACATATTCTTCATTAAGTTCTTTCAGTTGGAAGACTTTCTCAATCTAGCAGATTGTACATGGTTTAACATGAAAATACCAGCTTTCAAGAAATCTCACCTTGCATCGAATAAGGAGACTCACATTCGTTTATATATTCAGGGCTTATCACTGTCTGTGAGAGTTGGAACCACTGGAGCCTTCCGATACAAACAGCTCTTTTTTAAGAAGTGATGTTTTGTTTTTGTCTTAACTAGGGCTTCAGAAATATTTTGTTGATGCCGTTTCTTTTAAGATTGTGTAAAAGGTGCATAAACTTTCCTGTCACTCCAACTACAGATCAGACTTTTATCTAATTTCCGAAGTATATTTTCATATATAATACTGCCTATTTCTGTACAAGGTTATTTGGTGTATTCAGATAATTGTGAATGTTTTGATGTACAAACATGTACTGGCTTTCAAATGCTTATCCACACGTTCATAGACGCATTCGTGTGAATGAGAAAAATCTGATTTAGAGAAAGTATGTCGGTTCGAGCATTTTTAGTCATTCCTTTTTCTGTAAAACACAGTAGTAGGATATGTATAGATGAGAGCAAGGGACATGCTAACACGTCGTGTCGGTTGGAAAACCGTACTCAATGCCAAATAAAGTGAGTTAAAATCAGTAAAAGATAGAACACAGATAAAATTAACAGAATAATAGTAACGATGTCTGCTTTACGTGTAATGATATTCAAGATTTTTGTATTTCTTGTAGTTTGACTCCTGTTTTGTTTTTTGTTTTTTTTTTAATATAAGATACATGTATGGAATCGTCCATAAAACGTTAGTAGGTGGGAGCATAGGTAGTCATTATCATGCTTACATACATACAGAAATTTAAAACCTCTTGTTCAATAACTTGCTGGAAGCATTCTAAAATGGATAATATTTTTTGCAGGCATATTCTTTCGCAAGTATGTTTTATATTAGACTTGTTTATTTCACGTGTTCTGCCCACCACCCAGTATCATTCAATTCTCAAGAAGAATTGTATAATGGGCGTATTGATATCGTGTAAAGGAAGGTTTGTGATTATATAATGTTTTCTATGGCCTTTTCGTTAAGGGGGAAAAATCATAATTTCATTCAGTTTTATACCGTTCGGCTACGACGAAACGATGGTTGGTCTCTGCAGAGAAACAAATTTTCTTTATGGCTTCTGGAATGTACAAGGCGACAGACATAATACATAGTGTTTAATAAATAAATATTAGCATCTATTTTAAACACGTATCTATTATGTCTATTATAATACCTATTTTAAACATCTTTATATATAATTAATATATATATATATATATATATATATAGTGTTTGGAAAAATAATTAACTTTGTGTTCACTTTGAACATTCCATTTGAGACGAAAATCTCAGACGACAAGTGTCTTCAGACGTAATTATTACGATTTGCTTTGTCATATATAAGTCTAATTATGTAGACACACACACACACACTCTCCAGTGGGGGTTCTGAAAGTTCTCAGCCTGAATCTGACCAAATATCAGATTTGTTATATATATATATATATATATAATTCGGTTGACTGGATACCATGGGCCAAACATATGAGCAACGACGAAATGCAAAATAAAATGTACTAATGTTCTTTCTCAGGGGCTTACGCTGAAAAAAACAAACCTGTTCTTGTTGAATCACCGAAGTTAAGAGCATCAAATCCGGTCAGGATTGAGATGGGGGATCCGTTTTTTAGCAGTACTAGGTTCTCCCAATCTCCTACAATATGAAATTGTCCGTCTTTAAATGACCCACAAAGGATTGACAAACCGTAAAAAATAAATTTAACAATGCTCTTTTTCTGGAGAAATTTATAATTCAAACATAATAGAAATAAACTACAGATTATTATTACTGACAATCACCAGAATTAAATAAACTTTTCTTTATACATATATAGACTGGTTTCTCTTAAGCAGTTCGATTGATAGTGACATCTTTTATGCTTTTTTTTTTTTTGTCAGTTCCGTCTTAGTCTTTATTTTCTACTTTCCGAATCAAACAATATAATTGTCAACTATATTCGGTATGGAGAGAAATTAAAAATTACTATTTATATACATTCGTGTCCTGACAGAATTGCTGACCACATTTAGTCCGTTACCTCCGATTCCCTATTGTTTGAAAAAGATTAATATAAATTGTCTTTACTGCTATAACTACGCTTAGAAAAAGAAAAGTAACCTTACGGGTAATCCATAATAGACAAGAGATCCTAAAACTGTTCATAACAAGCCTTTCTTTGTCAGTGTATATACAAAGACAAATAGAGAAGTAGATATCTACAAAGTTTGGCTTAGTCCTGCAAACGACTGCACTAGCGGGACTCCCGGAAAGGAATAAATTCTCTATTCAGATAATGGCCACTGATACGGCAGACCAAGATTACAAAGCGTGCGTTTAATCTTCACAAGATTCGGAATAGTGAATCCCAATGCAACAATGCTGCTCAAGCAAAATTGATGGATTATTATTTGAATGCTTTCGTGAAAATGAGCTTAGATCGAGGTATTAAGGCTTGTTTCATTCTAAATGCGAAGGGTGACTATTACTGGTTCTTCCTATAACAGAAGACCCGTTTAATGCGCTAGAGCAGATGTCTCAAACATTTCTGAAGACACAATAGTGTTTGTTTCATTTTCTATCGTCATTGGATTTTTACGGTTTATCAACTATTTTGTGTGTTGTTTAAAACTGAAACATACTTTTAATCGTAAGAATAATAATTTTTTCTAAGTGATTATTGTATTAACAAATATGTGAGAATAAAAATGATTTTCTCAGATAGGTTCTACTATTTAACCCATAGCTTTGGGTAGATTTATTCATTTCTGAAGGGTATTTACGCGTAAAGAACCAGGATAAAATTCGGACATTCTCCCCGTACAACATTGAAATTTCTCTGGGATATAAATGTACATTTAAAGAAAATAAAATTTGTTTAATATAGAAAGATTATATACACGAACAATATATTTAACTTCAACATAGATTTCCCTGAAAATCCTGACCTGTGATGTTTCGGAATCACCATACTCAGTTTCGTCTTCTGCAACATTGTCTACTGGGTAGAAGGTAAAATATTTGCCCTCTTTTTTTGTTTAAAGAATCTGTAAAATTCCAGTTAATATTTGAGAAAGACATTTTTTTATGTTACTTCGTAAAATCCATAGTCGAAAATCTTTGTGTCGGTGTTGTCACCGATAAACAAAATGTCCGATGACAAAAGCAAATGGTGGCACCAAAGGTGGCAGTACCGCCTTAGC
This sequence comes from Acanthosepion pharaonis, assembly GCA_903632075.3. Lineage (NCBI taxonomy): Eukaryota > Metazoa > Mollusca > Cephalopoda > Sepiida > Sepiidae > Acanthosepion > Acanthosepion pharaonis. Next base: position 1,518,897 of record CAHIKZ030004028.1, on the reverse strand, counting down.
CACTGAAACTCTGTTGTCGTCTTTCACACATTGTATGTAGAAAAACTTTTCTTTTTTTTTTTTTTTTTTTTTTTAGATGTCTAAAGACATACGGCCTCAGACACACAAATAGAGGCTATTTAAAGATTATATAATCTGAGAATTAAGAATATTATGAACAATACATTTAATAAAGTTTAAAAAGTACTGTATATAGTATTCAGTATATTTAAAACTGTTATAACAAACAATTCCCTGCTTTTAGTTTTTCCGAGAATTCATAGATAAAATGAGTAGAGCAATCGAAGTCTGTTTTTTATGACGAAAAATGTCAATTTATAATTAAAAACGGATGTTTCTATCAATCAAAATACATTTGTTTTTAAACAACCTGCGTATTTATCGATATTTTTAAACGGAGATACTTATGAGATACACTCGGCTCGTCTTCAACTCATACTCGCAACTTTTCAATCAAATGCTGACTTCTTTTTTTCGTCAGAGAAATAAAAGACCATGTATATAGATGCATACCTTGAAACTTCCATCAACGCGAGTATCTCGCTTCTTGACGTTTCGGCGTCTTTTCTTCTTGATGAGAAAAGAAAAATGAAAGAAACCTAGAAATCTTATTAAACAAGTCGGTACATTCGTGCGTAAATTCGTGTTTCCAAGGCAGCTTTGATATCTGAATAAATGCGAAGCTGGGTTTAAACTCCACTGTCCAAGCTGTGTTTTTTTTTTCTTTTTATGTGGGAATATCTTTAGATGCGTTGCATGAAAATCACAATATTTATTAATTTTTTTTTTTTTTATATACGGAACTACGTTTTCATTGCTGTGCGAGTAATGCTAGTTGGGTTGCTTGTTGCTTCTGCACGCTATTCAAATGGAATGCAATTCCATCGAGCTGAGGGCATCCGAAAATGAGAAAAGATCTCGAATCCAAGGAAAAAAAATGATTTTTGCTCATCACATGGATTAATGTCAGAGACACACTCAAATAATTTCATCTCTGCAATAAACTTGAGTTTTAATCTTTGCTTCACGTCAACAGGAAAATGGAATTGCCAATTTCTCTCAAACTACTGAAATAAGTAGGATTTGCCTGGATAATTTTCACTTAATAACTCGGTGAACATGCTTAATGAGTATGTTTCATCTTAAAACAATGTTTAAAATGTTGGTTTCACGGATTTTTCAAGTGTTGTTTGTTATTTTGGGTCGTATTCAGCTGACATTTAATAAGGCCATCGGATCTCGCTCTCTTGGTAGAGCAATATTTAAAAAGTTATAACAAAACTGGTTATAATCCTAATGACATTATATAAATAAAAGGTCTCTTCACAGTGACTCCAAAGGTAGTAAAACAGGCCACTATTGCAGTAAATTTAGTAGGTGCATGAAGTAAGCTGAAAAGAATATAATAATGTTAATTTTAGTTAAACACAAGATATACTAACGCAATAGCGCAAAAGAATCGTTAACGTTTCTCCTGTTTGCTAGTATCATCAATGGTAAAATTTACAAAGCCTAAAAAGATACGGCGAGTTAATTGATATGAATAAATTATTCTTTATTTTATTCTGTTTATTTTTAATTGTTTATTTCAACCCTCGAATGATTATTTAATATTATTAACTAAGAATGTTAAATGTATAACTAAAGAGTTAAATTTCAATAGCAACTGCCGGTTCGTCATAATAATGTAACGAGTAACGTTACTGTCATAGAAAAATGAATTCCGAAGTATAATGGAGAGAAGATTATATTGCGTTTGAAGCTGAGTGTCTCTAATCCAAGTTGCTTAATGGCTGAAAAATAACTATTTGTAAACTAGGTTAAAAATAACATAAAAATGAAGGAATAAATTTTTGACAAATTCCTAAAAAATTTGAACGGAAAAAGAGTGAAAATTTAAAATGTCTTTTGATCGTCACTAATGAAATCGGCAGTAAACCTGAGAATAGTTTGGGTATATTAAGGAGAAATGATTAACTTTGCCTTAGGTATTTATAGTTTTCTCTTGTCCTGAAATTTCTAAAAAAAAAAAAATAAAATAAACAAAAACAAAAACATTAAAAGTTGAAACATTCTATAATTTAGTTTGATATATTTTGTTCCGTAATGGAACAGTGTTATATAATGGTCAGCAAGCTGAACGTGTAGAACAAAAGTAATGAATTCGATCCTCATGGAGGCCTCTATACCTACGATCTGCAGTACAACTATGTACAGTAACTAATTTCTAAACATTATCTTTGTAGACAATACAAGTCCATCATCTACCAATATATCGCCATTTCCGTTTAGATGTTTCAATTGACATTATGAAGAGAATCCTACCTGGAATCGAAGCAATGTTTTTACTGGCTTCTCTAGTGCAAAGACTTTCTGGCAGTGTACCTATATTTTCAAAGCTGTTTGAAATAGGTATGTTGAAACACGGTTTCCCGTACGATCACCGAATTTAAGCAACATCAAGCCTAGTCAGTACCTCGATGAGTGACCGCTTTGTAGATGCATGTGCTGTAAGCTTGGATATAGGAACGGTGTAATGAATAATGGAGCGTAATTGTTAATCCGTCAGTTTAGTTACATTTACTTAAAATCAAATACCTTTTGGGAAAGGCATGAATCCACTCGGTTCTTTCTCTCGTTACGGGTTACTTAGTAAGACCCATCACTAAAACTTATTAGATATTTTCTTGTTTGAAATAGCCTGAAAAACGTTAAGCTGTTGGAAACGAATCAGTCACTTCACTGAGGCAGATATTGAGTTACAATTAACAATCTCTGAGCCATCTACACTCCTCTTCCTCCCTTGATGTGAAATAAAGTATTTGTCAACTAACCAGATCGCGGAAGGAAAGTTAGACAAACGAGTTCATGATTGCACTGATGGTATCGCTGTGTTCCCTATAATTCTAGTCGCTAATCTTTGGCCTCCTAAGCCATTACGCCACCTCGCACCATAATCGTATTAGAAAATAATTGGTCACGAAATGTCCGATCGATTTTACTTTCGTAAGAATTTGTCTTTTAAAGGTGAGTGTACACCGAACGACAAAGAAATTCAGCCTCCCATTTCAGTACCGGCAGTATTCAGGCGATTGTAATTGCACTCTATATCTTGATGAAGAGTAGATAGTAATTTCTGTTAAGAGTCGTCGAAGTGGATGAGACAGTAATTTTGGCGCGAGAGGGTTAAATTTTGCAGATGGTCGACGTCTTCGCTGATTTCCCTTTGTGTACACAGTACACGAAGAAATGGCGTAGACGTAAAAAGAAAACATGTTCTGCAAACTTCTTTTGTCATATCTTAAAGTCAAACTTAAAAAAAAATATTTATTCAGATTTGGAAACCGAGCATTATATTCCATGAATGCTCTATTAGTCAAATATCTGATTTTTGGCAATTCAGGTGTGAGGGGGAAAAAATGTTTTTCTTGAAAGTAGAACTTCCTGTTGTGGAGCCATGTATTTCGTCGGTTTCGAAAGTTTTAGTATTGCTGGTCGGGGAATCTCTGGCACATGCCCTTCGAGTAATATATCGTGTTCCTTGAAAAGTATTATGAGGGGAGCGACTGTAAGAAAAAATACAACACGACAGGTAAAAAAAAAGCTTCATTTTACGTCAAAAAAGAAACACCACAATTTAAAATGAGAGTGCTGTTGGAATGAAAATCGCCTTACATAGGCTGAAAAAATTCTTAGTTTTTCATTCATACACTTTTTTAATGTCTGTGGGCTGTATAACGATGACAACGTTGCTTTTCTACTTGGCTGTACTTCTTAGCACTGTCCTCTCACTCACTCTGGTTTAGTGTGCCACACACACACATATATATATATATATATATATATATATATATATATATATATATATATATATATATATACTTTACTAAGCGTAGCTTAGATGTGGCACAAGACCGAAAGTATACAGCCACCAGTGGGGATCAAAATTAGTATTCAATCCTAATTATTGATTCAAAAAGACAAGCTTCCTAGACATTACACCACGTCTAATTGTCCTCACACACACACACACACACACACACACACACAAACAAACAAAAAAAAATGCCTAGAAACAGACGCTGTTATTTTATTTTACTTTGAAAGTGTTATTTTGGGGGGTTCAAAAAGATTACAATGTTTGATATAAATTTGAATGTCTCTAAACTGTCTACAAATGATTTAATTTGATGTTTTTTAGTGATTTAAATTTTATTAAAATTTTGGGGATTTTCTATGAAATAGTCAATTAGAAAAAATATTCATAGTACATTAAAAGAATAAAATTTTATTTTAAAATATAATTTTACTTCTAGTAATCTTTTTTTAAACTCTTTAAAATTTTTAATGATTGATTATTAAGTTGACATCTCTATCCGTTTGAATTTTATTCATGAATTTAACTCGTGACTGTTTCTAGATAGGTAATCTCTTTTACTTAAATTTAAATTTATATTAACTTAACTAAAATATCTAAGCTTTTCCATTTTATCTCATTACAATAATGTAACTGCGTGAGCATTTTTGTTTATAAGTCCGTTGTAATCAATTCCTCAGTTTCCTACAGATCTTATACTTAGCTGAGTGACCGTCTCCATATTCAAGCATTCACACAAAAACATATACCGGGTTTAATTTTGTGTTATAGGGAAAAAAAATCCACGCAATTTTAAGTTTTAACCTTTACAAATTCTTCGTAAACACTGAGAAATGATGGCTAGCGTAAAGAATTATGTGTTTAAGATGGAATTTCTTATATACTTTCTTACTGGCTCGATGAATTCAATCGACACAATAGAATAGATCGTAAAATGCTAATATTAAAAAAGAAAAAAACGAATCTTCACTCACTTGACTCTTTCCAATGATTCAATATAAACTTTTTACTTTGTATATATTTCTTAATTTTTCACTTTTCTCAAATTTACTTAAAATTCAGCTATAAACTGTCAGCCTATGGATTTATCGATCTGCCTTGTATATATTGTTAATTGCATATTTACGGTGGTCAGACAAAATTGTAATTGAATGTTTAAAGTATTAGCCTGGATTTATAGATTATTTAAACTATCAAGCATGAAGTGACAAGAGGCTCAGAAGAAAAACGTGTAGAATTATTTTCCTATCAACAATGCCTTCTGAAAATTGATGTCCCCTTTTGTCATAATTTCAGTTATTGGAAGAAAGTATGTGCAGGATTTAATAACTGTCGTGGAGAGAATGAAAAGGTTCTTTGTGTCAGGCTCCACAATGGCAGGTCAGATGCTTTTGAGAATTGGTGAATCTAAAGGGATTGATGCTTTAATTACACCTGGTAGATGAATCACTATTACAAAATTCTGAAGTCTTTGGTCAGCCATTGTGGTGTATGCATATCTCTTCGATAGATCAATTTATGTGGATTGTCAGACTACTGCAGCACTCAACAAAGATGCAACAAACAGTTGCTGTTCGAGTGCTCATGAGATTACACAACACTAGGAGCGCTTGCCTTAGCAGGGTAAGAGTTTGAGACCTGTCAGCGAAACATTCGGTGGAGTATAACTATCCTGACTTAGTCAGAAAGAAGTTTACTTTAGCAGCATAAACCAAGTAGTCTGCTTTTAAACAAAAAGTAAATTTTAATTTTAGATTCCATGCTCAATGACACCTCTATCAATGTCGACTTGCATGTGAGCATAATGCTGGAAGTAAGGCTTCTTAAAGCAATGTCACATTTGGTAACGGTTGATGTGCTTTTTCAATGTGACAATGCAAGAACTCATAGCAGCTTAAAGTCTAGACAAACAAACAGCCGGACAGCCTTATTTCTTTCGGTTTACGCCCTTTACTCTCAGATGGAAAAGGTATTATTTTTTTTCTCTCGTGATGAGGTGAATGAGACAACTCGCACATAGTTAAGAAATCATGTAGATTTAATGAGGTGGAATACCAAGTTTAAAAGAGGAGGCTATTAAGATTAAAATATGATGCAAAATTTTGATAAGCTTACGTTCTGTTATTAAACCATATCTGATTAAAGAGAACTGGTTTAAAGTTTTGAGTGGCCTTAGTATATCAATGGGATTACTGCAAGACAACCTCCTTCCATCACTTAGCAATAATATATTTTGTCATTTAATCAGAGGCTCAATAAGTGAGTCATGCCGAGAATCTTTCAGTAGCCTATATTTTGTACATATATCTGAATATGCACAAGTGCGCACATAATATATACATGATTGTTTTATGACATGGGGCGCGTTTTGTAGGACCCCCTTGAGTGGATGCGGTATTGTGGTGTATGGAGGATTGATTAGTGACGGACGGGTTTTTATGGGGAATGCGCAAATTGTAATGAGTGAATGGGTCGTGAGTCGGATTAGCTACGTATGAGATAGTTAGTGACGACCAGCCTCAACCTTTTTGGCCATGTGCCGTAATTGTATTTGATATACATTAAATCTTAATATATGCATGATTATTTTAAAAAGCAACATATCTAGTTACTGTTCGATCGGTTTCGCGTTCGGAGCTGGAACGGTTCATATTTGCATGTCCATTACTTTGAACCATTAAAAACATCAAATATTTTTTTAATTCATTCTGGAAAGACAAGATAAAAAAGCAGGCTGACTACAGGTTTTCATCCTTTCTGAAAGCGTCTATTTTCAGTTCCCAGCTTGAATTTATTTATTTGTTTCTTATTGATTAACCTCGCTGTTAAAATCTCATTTTATTCCATTTTACGAAAGAGAATGCTATTATCTACATCGGAAGACTGGTAGAAAAATAGAAATCTTTTAGCTGCAAAGTCTGCTCTCTGTAATGTAAAAAAAAAACCTTTTTTCCGCAAAATAAAAGATCAAAAAGTTCTTTATGCATATGAATTTATGGAAGCTGATTGATAAAAATATGAACAACTAAATTTAACAAAACTGGAAATATTTCACAGATAACCTTTTAATGTAACTGTGCTAGGAAAATACCCAAGATTTTTTTTTCTTTTTTAAGAGTTCTATAGATAATCTCAGAGGCATGAAACCTGATCTGCTTAGAGAAAACTCCAGGTTAATAAATGATACGATTTTACTTTAGACAAAACCTATTAAAAATAATTTCTGATGGCTTTTTAAAAAGAATACTTTTAAGGGAATTTATTTCTAGGCAATGAAGTTAATGTTGTAAACGACGCGTGTTGCTTCAGCCTATCATCTAGGGGAAAAGTGGATACAAATATATAATTTATTAAAGTTGAAGGTGGGTTTTGACATCTGCACAATACATATATATTGCGTTGGTGCATAATTATCAGGCGTTTTTAAACAATATTTATTATGAAAAAGAAATATAAGAATTCAACAATAACATATTTAAATGATTATTCCAGAGTGTATAACCTGAAAATAAAACTTTTATTAAACAAGTAAGCAAAACCGCAATTTTTATTAACGAATAACTCGCTTACAAAAACGCCTGTTAATTATGCACCAATCATATATATCTAACGTTCGGTTGAGGAAAAGTATTTTAACCGTTCCATTTCTCAAAATATCGTGTGTGTGTTTGTGCGCGCGCGTATAATGTATGTAGCAGTGTGTAATAAGGAAATTGCAGAAGAGGTTCATGTATAAAGGCTACCCTTACGTTGAAGCATGTTCTGGTTATTCAATGCAACTGATCATCCTCTAGCCAACTGTTCCTCTCCGTGCCACTGAATACAGTACGTGATGCTGAGAAAGTTGATTTGGAAATCAGTAATTAATTAAAATAAACTTACAATTTCTTCATCCTTCGATGAATAGCAGAAAGATATAAAACCAGATCCATCGTCTGCTGCTAATGGGTTAATTTTGCCGAGTTTGGACGAAGAATACCCGTCGTGGTCAGCCGTCTCCATCGTATATCCAAAAATCTTAAAGGTTTTGACGCAAATAGCTTTACATTGCTTACCGTCTATTTTGACCTCTTTCATCGACTTGGATCAACTAACTTAGCCGCAGTTCTACTCATCTTTCTTCCCTCCCCCTTTGTCTGACTATCGTACAGTAAACCGAATTCCATTCAGTAGATTCTACCAGTGCTTAGCTGTGTATGAGTTTGATTTTTGTAAACGTCTCTCTTCATTGTTAGCCTAAAATTCTATTGCGTACGTCAGAAGAGAGCGTATCTCATCAGACAGTCAAGTCAGAAAAGTATTTCCTTGTTGTAACTACGAAGAATTAGCATTCCTCGCTGCTTTGATGGCATCAGTTAGTTAAAAGATATTTAAACAGCGGAAAAGACAGGAAGACATAGCTGTCTTGGTTTGACCTGCTTCGTTTTCTCTTTTTTGAAAGGAAGGTATCTTTTACCATTCTACACATCTTATGCCAGTACCAATCATGAAATTAGTTGATAATTCTGATTTCTTTGACTGTTAGATTATTTGAAATTGTTTTCAGGAACTTCCTTGATAAAATCAACAGAAGAATGGTTTTGAATATTTTTCAATATAGCATAAGGTCATATAAATGTGATGCAAAGATTAAGCTCATCAATTAAATAGGAAAGTCCAATTCTTCGAGAAAACCGTAATTTGAAATACTTGCTGCCGATAGACGCATATAATATATATATATATATATTATATGCGCGGTACTTATTGGAAGGCGCGCAAACTCACATCAATCCAACTAAATATGTTAGCTCTATCTCTGATGAGAGAGCTAACATGTTTAGTTGATTGATGATTGTTGTAAAGTTGGGTTTCACGTTTTTGTGATCGTCTAAGAAACATGACGATCGCAAAAGCGTGTAACCCAGGCTCACAAACTCACATCAATCCAACTAATACATGTGCATTGAGACAGAATTTTTCTACTGTAGGTTTTATTAAAGACTAGAAACGAGGGGAGGATATTTAATTCTCGAATTGATAAGTACCGTGAAATGTGTGTGAATCAACTGAAACCTTTGTGTGCGAGCACTTTCAATCATTTTTTTTATTACTTAAATTCAGTTTCGACATATTTTTCATTATGATTTCAAGTTATTCGCTTAAAAATAGCCTTCATGAAAACGTCATTTCTGGTCATGGGAAATAAATCATTTATTGGATATATTTACAGCCTTGTATCCAGACTGAAAGAGATTATTGTCAAAGTGCATATATAATATATATAATATATATAATATATGGATTATTTTAAATTAATGTCTGAATGTGTCTGCTAAATAACCTGAAATAGATGACACTTTCATATCGGTGTCATGTTAACCCTGACTACCACTTAACCAGTGGTAAAGAAAAATGACGTAATTCACAGCTACCGGTTGAACAGTGGCTAAACACTCGTAACTATTTTGTGTATGTATCGTGAAACATTACAAAGCAGTTGATTGCGAATTTTGACTCTGAAGCTCAGGTAGAAGGGGCAAAATTTTTCAGAAACGCAGTGCTCAGAGGGTTAGTATGCGTAAGATTTGTAGCGTTACGATAAGAGAAGTATTTCCTTCGCATCAATATCATACAGGAACATCATCCAATCATATCCATTTCAAAGTCGTCGAAGTCCGAAGACTGACTAGGCCGAATCGTAATTATAAAATTGTCAATAAGCGTACGTTAGTTTGATGCAACTGTTGTGTGTTGAAAGGAGATTGAGAACAAAAGTGAAAATACGGAGAAAGCGAATAACATAAAAATATGTTCAAATCGGCTCGAGTAATTTAGATTGTAAATACATTATGGAAGTACGGTGGAGTAATGGATAGCGGCTCGGACTGAGGAATCTGAGAGCCGAGTTCGAATTCCAATCGGATCCATTACATTCACTTACGTACTATTATTCTTTGGGGAAGTATATGAATCCTCTTATCCCTCTAAGTTATGAGGAGAGACTGGGTTCAACCGGTCTAGGAGAAAGTAACTCTGAATTCAAAAACTGTATGTAGCTCACACAACTAAAACTTCGATGTTGTTCGCTGTTCGTCGCTGATTTCAGCCTCGTTCTGACAAACTCTCATGGCCTTGGTGTTTTTTGGATCCATCAGTGACTTGGAGAAGAGAGGACATTGCTGTATGGGAAAACATTTTCCTCCATACCATTTTGCCCAATCTTGATCCTAACTTACAGATGGGTGGGACCTAACCCATGGTCACCGATTACCAGCAGAGGCCTATATACAATCCTTAGTATAATTTTCTGTCGAATAAACTCTGCAAGAGTATGGTTTAAATGGAGAGGCCCTGCGAAATGAATCAAATCGAAACTCGGCTCAGCTTTTGTACTGAATAGTTTCCGATAAATATTAGATTAAGAGAGTCTTCTTGCCTTAGAAGATGTGAGGTGATCGAATAAATTTGAGGAGAAAAGGTTGAAATGATTAAAAGTAAATGAAATAATCCAAGAAAACTGAATAGACTGGTAAATTATTCGCGAAAAGCGAAACCACGTCATGAAAGTTTTGAGAGGAATAGCAAAAACATTCGAAGGATTAGAAAAATAAATAAATTTCAAACAAATGATTTGGAAAAAAAATGTATTCTTTGAGTGATTTTCAAAATGGAGTATAGTTTGAAAAAGTAAATAAATGTAGCGAGTGAATAAATTCTGACCGAAGCAAAAAAAATCTAATAATAATAATGGTAAGAAAATGAATTAAATAGTGTTCATTATTTAAGACGTCGATTTTCTTTGCTTAGCAAGAAGAGATTTGACTGATTTTGACTGCATTAAAAGCATAAAAAGAAAAATAAAGCAGTTTTATGGAGATTTTATGCCCTTAGCCAATTGTCCACTGCCAATCTTTTGCTTTAATTAAAGCCTTCGTGTCTGCAAGAGGCGAACTAAACGTGTCATTAAAAAGCCATTAGCAGAAATAAATCGTTGATATGGAATCGAAAACAAAATCTGACAGGAAACTAAGAACGGATGAAAATACCAAAAAGTTTTTAAAGGTGGAGCAAGACAAAAAAAAAATATAAGAAATGCAAATTTAAACAGTATGAGAGGCAAACGGAGCTGGCGTTCGTGACCAATTGAATATAATGAAAGAAATGCTGGTTATTATTATTATTATTATTTAAACAATGGCGTTTAAAACTAGAAATAAAAAGAATATAATTCTACAGCTTCGTAACTTGTTCTCACTTTCCTCTTATTCCGTTTTCTTGCAAAACTGTCTGTAAAAGCATTTGTTAACACATTTTTGAAATTTGATGCCATGCTTATCGTCCTTCTTTGGAGACAATTGCCAGTTTCATTTGTTTCGATGTTCATTTTGAATTTGTTGCACACAGATTAATTTTCCTTACATGGCGGAGGAATACCTAATTGCGCGACCCCGTTCATATCCCGGATCTTACCTTTTCTTTCATGGTTGGAACGTTTTACAATGGGAGTAGAAGGAATGGGGATTTTTTTTCTTTATTAGACTAGCTTTTCAATCGAGCTTCCGTTAATTAGATTACATTTAGAATCGTGTTTAGTGTAGAATGGGATAGAAGAAATAAAAGTAAGGCTGTGCTAAAAATAGTCGAAACCTTGAAACTACTTCGTTAATTTGTTTGAATTTTTGGGATGAGGATTTACACTATTTCTATTCGGACTATTTTGTTACTGCGCAAACAATATCGCTCATTGTGGCTTCCAGGCTTCCTCAGGTGTATATTGATCTGTGTAACTTACAGGGAATTTTGAACTGAACGCTTTTTTTTAGTCTACAGGGGAATACCGTTCTCATTCCCCTACCCTAGGGATATTTCATCTACGTAGGACAGTTCATCTTTTGCTCTCCTCTTTTCCACCTAATCAAAGTACACTGAATTTACTTGACCGCCACCTTCACTGAGTCAGGTTGTGACACAAGGTCGGTTTTTTAACGTGGGGACACGAGTGTCTTTACTCGGGCCGATGATCTTAGTTGGTCATAACTTGTCTAAGCTGGTCAGAGCCGGTCCAAGCTAGTCATAGCTGTGATACTACCAACGCAGGGACGGATCCCTGTGACTGGCAAGTATCAGAATGTGTATACCAATCGAGAGAGGGGGAATTTACACTCTCACTGCGCGGCCCAGGAAATGAACTAACAATTACTGAGTCATGAAGATCACAAACCAACGCTGAGTACACAAGGTGTCCTTCGGGACAATATATTATTCGATTCAACCGTTACTTCGTGTATTTGGTGTCATAGAAATTGTTAGTTCAATCCCGCAGCCGGGCAGTGTGAAAATGAAACGGCCGAGCGATAACTGAGCAGTACATATAAAAAAATGTAGCTGTCTTCAGTAGGTTTCTACACGGGCAAATACTGAAGTGATGCTATTTGATATATATTGCGATTTCATTTTCTTTTTATTGAAATATGATAACTAACGTAAAATGCTGTCAGGGTGGAGGTGGAGAGCCACGATCGCCTACGTCCTGAAAGGACACTACACATAGAAAGAAGCTGACCTGACAACTTCAGAAATACCGAGGGATGATATTACGTAGCAGTTCAACTGATTATTTTCGGTCGATCAGATCTTTGACAAAGCATTGAAAGAGAAGACAAAGTAAACAATTAATTTTAGAATACCGTATTTTCCGAACTATAACCCGCGACTTTGACTTTTTTCTCGAAATACGTAGGGTGCGGGTTACATAAGAATTGTCTTTTGAATCTTGATTGGCCGAGGTTAAGGGAACATAGCTTCACAAAAACGGGTCGCCGGCGTCGAACCAGTTATGTCCAGAGAGTTGAATTTATAGGAGTGCGGGTTATATACAGGTGCGGACTATAGTGCGGAAAATACGCTAGTTAGAAAACAATTCAGCTCACTCTTATTCATAATATGATAAAAAAAAACTAATGATGGAAACCGTTATGAAAATTGTTCGGCATGGGAAGAAATGGTTCAACTGCTATGTAATATCATCCCTCAGCGCTTCTGAAGTTGTAAGATCAGCTTCTTCTTTCTAGGTGTCGTGTCCTTTAAGGACGTAGGCGATCATGGCTCTCCAGCTCCCTCTATCCGATGCAGCTCTCATCAAGTTCCTTCCCTCTGCCACCTCTCCCAAACCAAGTTCTATCATCCACTTGCTTAAGGCCGCCAGGTATGTCATGCATTGTTTCCTCTTGTCTCTCTTTCTCTCTATTCGACCCGCGAGTATCAGATTCTTCAGACCCTCTTTCCTCATTATTGTCCCAGGAACTTCAGCTGCCTCATCCTGATATTAAGTATAAGCCTCCTCCTTGTTTGCATCCTCTCTCTGAGTCCTCATTGTTGCTCACACGCTCGGTCCATGATATCCTTAGCATCCTTCTGTAGAATCATATCTCCTTGCCTCGAATCTCTTCTTAAACTTTGAGAAAATCGTCAAACATTCGCTGTCATAAAGGACAGATGTAACGTAACAGCACAGTATTCTTTTCTTCGTTACCAAAGAAATCTTCCTCTCCCCCCACACACACTTGTTTCCCCCCACGCTTGTTTTCCCCACACACTTGTTTTCCCCCACACACTTGTTTTCCCCCACACACTTGTTTTCCCCCACACTTGTTTTCCCCCACACACCTTGTTTTCCCCCCCCACACTTGTTTTCCCCAATACACTTGTTTTCCACACACACACTTGTTTCCACCCACACACACACACACTTTTCCCTCCTCCACACACACACACACACCCTCCACACACACACACACACCTCCCACACACACACACACTTGTTTCCTCCACACACACACACACACTTGTTTCCCTCCACACACACACACACACACACACACACACACACTTGTTTCCTCCACACACACACACACACACACACACATTGTTTCCTCCACACACATACACACACATTGTTTCCTCCACACACATACACACACATTGTTTCCTCCACACACACACACACACACTTGTTTCCACACACACACACACACACACACCTTGTTTCCCCACACACACTTGTTCCCCCCACACTTTATTTCCCCCCACACACACACTTGTTTCTCCCCCACACACACACACACACACTTGTTTCTCCCCCACACACACACTTGTTTCTCTCCCCCACACACACACACTTGTTTCTCCCCCACACACACACACTTGTTTCTCTCCCCCACACACACACACACTTGTTTCTCTCCCCCCCACACACACACTTGTTTCTCCCCACACACACACTTGTTTCCCCCCACACACACACTGTTTCTCTCCCCCCCACACACACACACACACTTTCTCCCCCCACACACACACACTTGTTTCTCCCCCACACACACACACTTGTTCCCCCACATACACACACACTTGTCCCCCCACACACCCACACTTGTTTCTCCCCCCCCACACTTGTTTCTCCCCCCACACACACACACACTCACTTGTTTCCCCGTACTTCATTTTTCCAACGCACTTTTCTTCGCATTTATCATATACAGGGTTATTGAAAAGTACCTCATTTCATGTATGATGGATTGTGATGTAACAAATTATAGTTAGAAAGGAGAGTCCATCATACATAAAACAGGAATGACTTTTAATCACTATTTACATTGAAATGGAGAAATAAATATTAAACAGGAAATTTGACAATGTTGAGGAATGTACGGAAGAAAACGTTTGTTAAAAAGAATTACGTATGAAAATGGAATGAAAAGTTAGAGCGTAAAGTGAGAATTCATAATTGCGGTTCCTATGTAAAATATTCATGGAGATTCAGAAAGAGACCAGAAACTAATTAATATGTGGATATTACAGTGTTTAGAATCTTAGTAAGCGCCACTAATAACTTTTATCCGAACATTTCACGTGACTTGACAGCCTATCTTGAAATACTTTTTCTCATAGTTTGTAAGATGGTTTCAAACGGCATAATAATGATTGTACCAGTTTTCAATGTCACATTAAAGTTCTTTTTCTTGCTGTATACGGTGATTTATTTGAAGTTTCATTTACAGTCGACTTTTGGCGACGTGAATGGATACAACTATGAAAGAATTCTGAAAAGTTATCAGTCCGACAAAGAAGCCCTTGCTTGTACATTTGTTCAATTTTGGGGCTTGGGTCAGTTGGAGAAATTTTCAGCACCCGTTGTAGCAAAACCCTGACGAGATCAGTTTCCTTTATTGCTATCCTTTCTTTATTACTTAAGAGACAAAGAATTCTATCACCAAATTAGTCTGGTAATATAACTGCATGAAAAATATTAAAATAACGGAATTAATATTAGCAAGAACGAAAAAGAAAGTGATAACAACTTTCGATAAGTTTAACAATGAAGACAAATATTTATTCTGGAAAAAATGAAAATAAAGTTAAAAAATATCTGCTCGATAAAATTCTGCCAATATTTTAACTGGAAAAGACGTATTTGAATAAACGTTACAAAAAAAAAAAAAAATTTTCTAGTAAATAAAATTTTTAAAAATTGGTAAAACCCTGAAAAACGGCAAAAATAAATCCGAAATAGAATATTAAAAACGACGGAAAGAAATTAGAAAAAACAAACTAGGTGGCGTTAAAACAAATTTAGTTTTCCCCAAATATGATGCAGAATCAATGTCGATGATGTGAATTATGCAAGATTTTATTTAAACTCGTTTCTTTGTTTCCAGTACATAGAAATTTGTTTGTTTTATTAATTATAGCAAATAATTGGTATTTGCTATAATTAATAAAAGTAGTACGCTGCACCATCTTTCAGAAAGAGCTTGCCTATTCGAAAAGAATCATCTGAAATGATTTAATTAGTTTAGAATATTCCCGATGATTACCATCATGGGACGCTCCGTGATCTAAGCCACTAAGTAAGCGATAAGAAAATGTGAATTGTCCTGAATTTGTCAAATGTTTGACTTTTAAGCTCATGTTTTCTGTTCAGAATAATTTTTGAGTTAATATTTATATTTATTATATAAAACATACAATTATGTCACAAAGCCGAAAAAGGTGGAGATGGATTGAGGCTGATTGTCTTATAACTAGCTAATCCGATTCACGACGCATTCATTCATTACAGTTCGCATATTCACCATTAAAAACTCATCCGTCACCAATCAATCCTCCATACACCATAATGCCGCATCCTCTATGGGAGACCTACGAAACGCACCCTGTGATAGAAAAGTTTCATGATATTAAACATTTCATACATAAAAATTTAATGATTGACAGGGGGAGGGGATGTGCCCCAAACAAAAACTAAATTTCAAAACAAATCAAAATAAAGATAACTGATGTTAGTAGGACCCGTCCAACCTTCAAAAAAGAGAAGCCGCTGTATTCTGCCCATTGGACAAATTCAAGAGGCTCTCTCGTTTTAAGGAAGAGAAAATATATATGGACATGGGTAAATAAATAAAGCTGACCCAGTCGAGATGAAAGGGAGCCAAAACAAACTGGGAGGTTGGGAATTTCATCTTGGATCATAACCAAAGATGTAACCGAGCAGGCCAGGAAACAACAATTACTCACATTAACTCGGGCACAACAAGTTTGTCTAGCCTAACCAGGAGAGTTTTATGTTAATATTTTCATAATAACAATAGTCTTTTCTATTTAAATTAATGCTTGGATAAATATAAGAAAGTTATATTCACTCTTTTAACTTTAACCTTATTTTCCAAAATCTGTTCAAAATAAGTGTATTTTCGCAAAGCTTACATTTTTATCTCTTAAAAATCTCTATAAATTAATAATCTCAACTCAGCTTGGCTCGGCAGGCTGCTTGAAATTGCATGAAGAGGAGGAGCTGTACTTAGTAAGGCCTGTTGATTTTATTTATATATATATATATATATATATATATATATATATACACACACAGTGTAACCTGGATATAAGAGAAACCCGGATATAAGAGATTTTCTGTGGTCCCAAATTAGAGCCCATACTTACCTAAACAAAATAGACCAAACCCGGATATAAGAGACTTCTTCTCCGGTCCCGACAACTCTCTTATATCCGGGTTACACTGTATATATAAAATGCAACAAAATTAACTCACTCCGTAAATGACAATACATACATTTTTTTTTGACGTGCAAACAAGATTAACTATTTACATTATTCGGACTATTGTCCTCATCTTTGTTGCCATATTTATCACAACGTTTCGGCCTTCTTTAGGTGGTTGGAATGCCGAACTGAATACTTTATTTCGCACGCTGGGGTAGACTATTCTAGTTCCACGTGCCATGTCTAATGGATGTCAGTTATCTCCTGTTAATTCACCTCCAAGTTCTCCACTGCCTTAACCAGGTATTGAACTCAACACTCTTTGGGTCTTGGTTCAATACCTCGCTAAGGCGATGGAGAACTTGGAGAGGAGAATTAACAGGAGATAATTGATAACTGGCATCCATTAGACATGGCACGTGGAACTAGAATAGTCTACCCCAGCGTGCGAAATAAAGTATTCAGTTCGGCATTCCAACCACCTGAAGAAAGCTGGTGCATACAACGGCCGAAACTTTGTGGTAAATATGGCAACAAAGATGACAATAGTCAGAATAATGTAAATAGTGTACATAATACCTCATCTCAGAAACAAGAACGCATAGATCTGAAAAGAGAAAAAATTATTCAAGAAGTGATACAAAGTTTTCTGGACAGCTTATATATATATATATATATATATATATGAGAGAGATTCTCGTTAACAATTTACTAGTCGACAAACCGCGTATCTTTTGATGTGTTAATGGGCGAAAAAAAGGCGGGAGTGGAATACGCGATTTTGTCTTCAAAACTATTTACCAGTTCTGCTTTGTCTGAAACACACACACACACACACACACACTCGTAGTTTCCAGCAGTTCACGTTTGAAAATCTTTTCTTCTATTTTCTTCATAACTCGGAGACGATGAAGAGATTTAATACCCTTTCGCAAGGGTATTTGATCGTAAGTGAATGGAACAAATTCGAATTCCGCTGTCCGATTTACCATCCCGAATTGTTATCTCTCTCATATATATATATATATATATATATATATATATATACACTAAAAAAAAAATAGAATTCGGTAGGTCACTTTAAAGGAGAGAAAAACGCAAATTTCTAAACAGTGAGTGCTACTGCTGATGCAAAAGCTCTTGTATGAATTGAGCACTCCGTGTCATTGACGTGTTTATTCAAAAATAAATACGTAAAAATTCATCTTCCTATCTGTCGGGAGCTGATAGCTAAGGAAAAAAATCTCCGTCTGATGCCAAATCGGTTGTTGGGTTTCGATCCTGGCTTGAGGCAATCCGATGTCTAGCCAAACAGATGGGCTGTGATACAGCTAAACAGTCTGTTTTTGGATGGCACACGTATATATATATATATATATATATATATGTGAAATTTTGGAGAATGTATACGTGCTGAAGAAAGCGATCGAAGTCAAATTCTTCAAGAATCTAAAGGTAATTACCAATAAGTTAATTCGTGTGAATTAATGAAAAGAAAATTTTCAATTAGCTTACCTAAAGCTTTAAAATATATGTAACAACATTATACATTAGAAAGTTTAACAATGTCTGTGCAGAAAATGAAAATTTAAGCTTTAAAATTTTTTACTTGATTTTTTTTTTTTTTTTTTTTTTCTCGGTAATTTGATTAACTTATATTTGTTTATTTACAAGACAAACTTAATATAGCTGTCAAATAATTACTGGTTAGCCTTCATGAACGCCTTTGAAAACGCATATTAAAATTCTTTAGCGACAAAAGACAATATTCGTTAGTTAAGAGCAAATTTTAAATCTCGCTGCCAAATAGAATGTAGTTTACCTCCGTATAGAATCGATTCCTTTGTTAAAACCTATTTTAAAAATAAACGGTTTTTCTTCTTTTTTTTCTTTTTTTTTTTTCTTTTTTTTAAATTTGTGAAAATTTCGTTATATTCAAAGTTGTCGTAAAAACAACGAAAGTCGGTAAAATTTAAAACGTCGAATAACCAAAAATCAATTCTTCAACAATATCTAAACAATATAAGTTTATCTAGTTATATAACTTAAAAAGTGAAACTGTAACATGTGATAACTTTTTACTATAGTTTTCTTAATTTGACTATTAACATATCCACTCTAGCATTTGACGGCGTGTTATAAAACAATTAAAATCACATGAATCTTTTTTTTTTCTTTTTTGAAAAATGCGATACAGCCATCGTCATTTCTTTAATATTAACATATTTATACCCATGGGTGATGTTTAATTTCTGCAATACTGAGGAGCCGCTTCTTGATACGTTAATTATATAGGAAGCTTTCAAATAATAGAATGTTGCTTTCACTGTTCTAATCAACTGTACATTTCAAGAAATAGGCAGATTCTAGATTATTTCGAGTTTACTTATCAACTCACTTAATATTTCAGGTGCAATTTGTATTTAAATATCGATTTTTCAATTTCTATTTGATCATTCGACACAACTTGTTATAGATACAGTGTAACCCGGATATAAGAGATTTTCTCTGGTCCCAAATTAGAGCCCATATTTACCTAAACAAAATAGACCAAACCCGGATATACGAGACTACTTCTCCGGTCCCGACAACTCTCTTATATCCGGGTTACACTGTACTCAGATTATTTTCTCCTTCAGTTTTTACTAGATTAAACATTCTGTTAATTAGTTTATTTCAGAATTCTTATATACAGACCCTGTTGACAGTTTTCTAATCTCGATTAAAATATTAAGACGTGCTCGTTCTACGTGCTTCCGACGTGAAAGTGAAAATAAAGATTACTTCATTCACTGAACACGATTTAACTTCGGAAATATTGCTAACAGTTGCTTTACGACAGGCGCTCAAAGTTGATAAACCATTGATCTACGGCTGAGGTACAAACATCTGTTCCACTCACATGAGATTATGCTATTCTGTCATCTGAATTATTGGCATAATTATCTTCACCATTAGCGCGGAAAATTTTCGTTAGTTTTGTCGCCGAAGAGGCGCAATCAATTTTAGATTTTTCATTGCTGAGATTTTCTATCAAATGATAAATTGGTGAGTAATGACTAGCCAACACATTTCTACTACAATTAAAGGGAGTTTGTTCATTACTGCATGCCTAACACCTGTTTACACGACGAGTTGGCAAGAGTGAATGATTGGGAGATGAACTTTTCGAGATTAAGGAGACGAATGGTCTTCCATAGATTTCGCCTAAAATGAACCATTCACTCTTGATGGCTCCAACTAACCTAAGTTCTTTTGTTAACTAAGGTAATTTTACTTTTATTTTATTTGTATTTTTCTCTGAAAATATTTATGAAGGGTACATAGGCTCTCTGTTAATCTTCGTTTACATAAGGGTGAATCTTTAACTGAATTAAGACTTACTGTAATGACTTCTGTATGCACTAAATAATCATCATGCTCGTTCTTCTAGTCAAGTTTCCCTACGTGCGGTCAAGATCTACCGATATGCCTCCCCACATGTAGGATTCAGAAAATGCCGCCCACCCTCAACAT
Organism: Acanthosepion pharaonis; assembly: GCA_903632075.3. Taxonomy (NCBI): domain Eukaryota; kingdom Metazoa; phylum Mollusca; class Cephalopoda; order Sepiida; family Sepiidae; genus Acanthosepion; species Acanthosepion pharaonis. The sequence goes on along the minus strand of CAHIKZ030004028.1, from coordinate 1,498,466 downwards.
GTAGGATTCGGAAAATGCCGCCCACCCTCAACATGTAGGATTCGGAAAATGTCGCCCACCTTCAACATGTAGGATTCGGAAAATGCCGCCCACTCTCAACATGTAGGATTCAGAAAAATATACATGGTATTTCTTAGAATTATATGTGGGAGGTCTTTCTGTCGTAGCCTGTATTAAACAAATTGCGGGTTAGAGATATCGGTAGCCTTTTTAACAGTCACTTAAGTCCGCCCCCCCGTGGGTCATTTAGTCCTCGCATGCAAGCGATCTTGTCTGTGTGTCTGGTATCCTGCTATGATATGATGATTCTGACACCAATTCTGCTGCTTTAATTACCTGGGTAGACGTGTACTATTCGGGTTTCTTATATATGGTTTGGTAGTGTGGAAATGTTTCCTGGATTAACGTTATCACCTTGGCAGTCAGGGATCTGAAAATTAGACAAACGCCTAAAGGATGCTATCTCATCAGAAGGTGTATAATATCGCGGCTGCTGTATTACTATTTTTTTTAATGTGTTCTCAATTGCGCAGTAATTTGCGAAATTTATGAAGTATACAGTTAGAGGTGTGTTCTCTGAAAATAGATTCTAATACTTCTTAAACCATTTAGGAGTGGTGACGCTCAGTATCGTTACCTTTTCAAATACATCTAAGCAGGTTCACAGCAAAACGTAACAGTAGAAACAAACCTTATTTTGCAGCAATGATTTATATTACAGATTCTCCATTTCTTAAATGGGTTATCTATGTTTCAGATTCCATACGACCAACCTGACGTCATGTTCCTGTGTAAAACTAGTTTCAATGTTTTGAAGTCCCAATCCCGGTACAAATAAAGGAAAACCTTTTCTACTCCACTAATAAACGTCGCCACTTAAATTTGTTCGTGGGAGGCTGTAAATCGAGTGTTGGATTTTTTGTTTGTTTGGGTTTTATGGCATATCAACCACTGTGGGTTATTTAATGCCAAATCCAGTTTATATATATATATATATATATATATATATATATATATATATATATATATATATATATGCAAATATAGGAATTTTAAATGCCTATTTTGTATGGAATAAAAAACGTATAGCTGGCAACATTATTGTTTCAAAAACGTATAGCTGGCAACATTATTTTTCCGAAAACATTATCTGAGGCCTTGTTGTTGGATGTAGTTTATCGCCATACCCAGGACTCAGATGTAGTTTATCGTCATACCCAGGACGTTCGAGTGTTGGAATATCCGATACATGTTTAATATCCGATACGTCGATCGTATGGAATCGACAAGCAGATGGAGGTTCGTTAATCTGGAGATCTGACTGGTCATTCTTCTTCGGTGGGTCAAATATCTATCTGCTTTATTCCGTACATATAAAACCTGTGCATATATCGATATCAACGTAACTTCCTATGTATTTTGTAGTATGGTGTAAGTTGTCCATAAATTGATATAGCGCCAACGTTACTTAACGTTCTTGAGAAATAGATTTTCATGCAAAGGAATGCTCTTGCTGTCGCCATCACGGAAAGTACAGTTTTTGGTCTTTTGTTAATTTTGAGGGAAGAATGCAACAAGTCATTAAATGTAAAAGACAAGTCAGTTTTCTAATAGACGGGATTACAGGGTGTATTAGAAAATAAAGCATTAAGAGACTCCTTAGAACAGGCTATTATTTAACATAATAGCTATCGACTTAAGCGACGCATGTATATTTCAATGCCCCCAAGAATTATATGCATATTGTGTGCATATGTATACATATTTACGTTAAATGTTTAAACATAGGCTCTCTGTAGCCCTCTCTGTCTCGCTTGTTCTCTCTCTGTTTTGCTCGCTTGTTCTCTCTCTGTTTCTCTCTGTTTCCTCCTTGACCCTCTCTCTGTTTGCCTCCTCTAGTTGACCCTCTCTGTTTCGCTCTGACGCTAGTTGACCTCTCTCTCTTTCGCTCGCTGCCTCTTGACCTCTCTGTTTCGCTCGCTGCTTTGACCTCTCTCTGTTTCGCTCGCTAGTTGACCCCTCTCTGTTTCGCTCGCTAGTTGACCCCTCTCTGTTTCGCTCGCTAGTTGACCCCTCTCTCTCTCTAGTTGACCTTCTCTCTCTCTGACGCTTGCTGTTTGACCCTCTGACTTCGTTGACCTCGCTGACGCTTGTTGACCTCTCTGCTTCTAGTTGACCTTGACTTGTTGACCTCTCTCTTGTTTCTCTCGACGCTTGCTAGTTGACCTCTCTCTCTCTCTCTCTGACGCTTGCTAGTTGACCTCTCTCTCTCTCTCTCTCCGCTTGCTAGTTGACCTCTCTCTCTCTCTGACGCTTGCTTGCCTAATTGACCTCTTGACCTCTCTCTCTCTGACGCTTGCTAGTTGACCTCTCTCTCTCTCTCTGACGCTTGCTAGTTGACCTCTCTCTCTCTCTCTCTGACGCTTGCTAGTTGACCTCTCTCTCTCTGACGCTTGCTAGTTGACCTCTCTCTCTCTGACTCTTGACTCTCTCTCTCTCTCTGACGTTGACCTCTCTCTCTCGCTTCTCACTGACGCTTGACTCTCTCTGACGCTTGCGACAAATTGACCTCTCTCTCTCTCTGACGCTTGCTAGTTGACCTCTCTCTCTCTGACGCTTGCTAGTTGACCTCTCTCCCTCTCTGTCGCTCACGTTCACTATTTTCTTAGATATCCACCTGTTATAAGCAGTATCATAAAGGTTGAATTGTGGATGCAACGTCGTAATTCTCCGAATTCAAATACCGACTTGTCTTTTACATTTAACAACTTGTTCCTGTCTTCTATCCGAATTAAAAGCAGAGCAAAAACTATAGCCACTGCGATGGCGACATCACTTGTCGAACATGACTGAAAGTTAATCACTTTTGGCCAACCATGTTACAGCTATTACGTCGCCTCTTCGCCCAAAAGAGCTACTTGTCTGTCGATAAGTCTCCGGTCAGATCCGGCGGGAAGCATCAGCAGCAGCAACGGCGGCTTACTTAAATCTCCTATCTCATGTTCACCATGGTAACTGAGTGACAGGGGGAAAACAAATAACTTTATAATGTGGAAATGTTTCCGCTTCTCCTTTCAGCAACACAGACACAAGTATTCCCTACTGAGCGAACGGTTTTTATTAAGATTGTCAGCGTTGAATGAAATAAAGTTCTGAGGTCGACTCGCCTCGCATAGCGAGACGGATTTCTCAGGCGCAAATCTGATGGAAATCAATGCCAGACAAACGACCACTCACCAGGATTTTTTCCACAAGAAAGGCGTCCTGCTATGTATTCAGATCTCTGTCTAGGCTTTAGAACAGTTTCAGCTGAATTTTGTTCTGGATCGAACGATATTCGATTCCACATGATATGTTTTACCAGCTTTTATTATACAAGTCTATTTTTCATAATATAACTTGAGTAATACAGACTAGTGAAATATTCAGGATATACTTATATGGGCAATATACCAATTTCAGCTTTTCATGTTAATATTACACAACCAATTAAGTTTGTGCGCGCGCGCACACACACACACACACACACATATATATATATATATATATATATATATATATATATATAATGTCACTTAGCCGATGTTATTTCCAGCAATCACCTCCTCCATTCGTCAGGATATATATTGAAAGAATTACTCCTATCCCAAGATAAATAGGCACAAAAAAATAGAACAAATTTAGAAGAAAACGTTTAAATCCATAACATCATGTTTTTCAAAACATACGAAACATGAAATAATCCCAATCGAAAATGGTTAAAATACTAAATTATATGTATACAAAGATAAAGAAAAATTATCCTACTCACTTTCGTTTAATACGCACTGAGCTGCATAACGTCCATGAACCTGCCTGCCTTTTCCGCTAACCTGATGAATAGTCATGAGTGCATACCAAAAATTTTGTAAAAAACAGTATCATGTTTACTCTTGTATAATTTTACTTTTCACAAAAAAACTCCTTACATTTGCTTTGATAAAGTCCCTCAGAGGACGAAACGCATCGGCTAAGCTTTCCTTTTGTCACACACACACACACACACACACACACACATACATATATATATATATATATATATATAATGGATATTGGTAATAAGTACTCAATGTGAAATAGCAGCGCTAAAATGTATACTTTCAATAATGAATATACATTTGTCTTTGCTGTTTGATACAGTTGTGAGTTTCATTCATGCAGCAGATAATGACTGAAACCTCTTCAATCAGTATCTTAATGTTGTTGGGTGCATGAAACTCACTTCTACCAAATGATGATGAAAAAGATATATATGGTAATTGATCTTCAGTTATACAAATTATATGTTGCAAGAAAGATATGAACACAAAAGCGAAACAAGAATTGACTGTTTGGAACAAAACAACTTTGGAAAGCCTTTAAAAGAAACTGAAAATGTTTGCAAGATGAGAAAAAGACAGGAACTGTAATTAAGAAAGTAAACGTAAAGTCTACAGCAGAATTAAGATGTCATAAGCCAGAAAATGGATTAACCAGCAAATAAATATTTTCAGAAGCAAATGTTTGAAATGTAAACGCAAAAGACGGAGAATATTAAAGATACGACATATAATTTTGGCGGAGTAAATTAATGTTTGTTCAATAGTAAATTCAGTGAGGAATGTACAGCTGTAGTGGGGGGGACATAATAACGGATCTTGTTTATTTTCGTTATATTAATAACCAACCAACTCGACTGAAAAAAATCACAGCTGGTAAGTGGAATAATACTTTGGGCTAATATTGTAGGCAGGAGATTGATAGATTCTTTCAGAGTTGACGCTATTCACAAAATAAGGGAAGGTATTTTTTTTTTTTTTTTTTGAAATTGTTGAGACGTTTTGCAATTTGTAAGATCCCATCCCAGAGCATTAAAATATATTCATGCAAGACCATGCCGTTTCACATTCTGAAAAGCTAACTATTACCTCGTGCCATAAAGGATTTTAAAACATCAAATTAATCGTTAAAGTCTATTTTTCATCTGCCCATCAATGATAGTGGGGTGTACTTATTACTTAGTTCGTTGCTCTTTGTCTAATCAAGAAAATTGGTGTACGTAACCTCTTACTGACCATCATGATAAGTTGAGTGTATCACGTAAAAAGCGTTTATAATGGTGCTGTAAAATATAGCGTAAACCATGTACTGAGTTTCTAACAATACGTAATAAGTATAATGCAATTTAAAATTACCTGTGCTGTTAGTAGTTACTTTAACTTAGATCCTTCTATGTGAAACTGCATCGAGGCGTTTTCTTTGGGGAGGATAAAGCAATATTTCCCCAGGAAAGCGCATGAGTCACTCACAAACCAGTCAATAGAACGACGTTGTCTTCTTTCTTTCGGCATTTAATGTTGAAATTACAGTGTCAGTGCTCGTCGTTGAGAAAGCGCGGACAATCGCGCCAGGAATAGAATTATAACCATATTGTAAACACAGGAAGTTCAAGACCGGCTTTGTTTCTTCACGCAAATTTACATAAAGTAATAATATAAACTCAAAAGACAGCGGACTTTGGTCTGTAGTAAGGACTTCGAATAAAGACATTTTCGAATATATAGCATCCAAACTGCATCTGTTTTTTATTGCATGTTTGATGTGTTAAATCTCTACTGTCAACAGAACAGAAGCGAATAGTGTACGAATCTTCTTATAATTCTAATAAATAAATGTACAGAGATAAATCAATAAATCCGTAAGCTGATAATGAAGGCAACATTTATTGTCCTCAACAGTTAATTTCTCAAGATAATCTCTATTTATATTACTCCTAACCCCGCGGTGGCAGGATGCGAAACAATCGGTTTAGCAAAGAAAAATAATTGTGTAAAATATTATGGATGGCACATGAGTCAAAAAAAAAAATCTTTTATAGGAATAGCTAAAACAAAGGCATTCCACACCAAGCAAGGCGGGAGTGCCACTAGAATACAGGGGTTACAGAGTGAAAGCGAAGGGAAAAGACTGTGTAGAGTAGGGATTTAGGAAAGGATAAGAGAAAAACAGCGGAATGATTCCCGTTCTTCCATGAACGATAACAGAAGATGACCATTAACGTTGCATTTAATTTCTTGAAGATTGAAGATATCAGGGAAGCAAGTAAGAGGAAGGGAGTTAGGCTGTCGGGAAGTGCTAGAAAAGAAACTGCTGGGGTAGAAGTGGCGGTTGCATTTTATTATTTCATTAATAAAAGGGTGATACCTAGATGACAATCTAGTAGTACGCTTAAATTCACGTAGTCGGAGCACCGAGGAAGATAGCTTATCAGAACCAATAATACATACGCTGCAACAGGGATAGTCATAATGGACATATCACTAGTATAAAGAAGTAAAGAACGTAATAAAAACCAATAACATGCATTGCTAACAATAATTTCAGTTAGTATTATATATTCACTTATTTCCATATATACCTCCTTATATATAGCACAAATTACAGATCAATCACCTCATCATTTTTCATCCGTTGATATACACGCACATACATGTATTTTTCTCTAAAAATAATATTCACACAAATCCATCTATATGTATCGAGAACCCCAATATATTACCATTCACAAACACTATATATATATATATATAAAGGCTCTGTGCAACATTTCCTCGTGGTTTTAATTCTAAGATACTGAAATTAATTCGTCAAATAGAATAATAATTAAAATAAATACAGAGTTGTCTGTTATCGATGGAACTGATACACAAGTGTGTAAATAATCTCTGAAAACGAACTGAGGATTTTTAAATTTTTTTTACATTTAAATACGTGTCCTTGTATTCGTATTTTATTTAGCAACTTATTTTACGTGATAAATGCTAAATTCCTCATATTTGCTGTTCATCCATTTAATTTTGCAACAATTCTCAGAATATTTTTTTCCCATCTCGTTTCATCTATACTTCATTTACCAAAATACATTTTATGTAAAGTTAATTGGAGGCAATATAGTAAAGACTTTACCAGACAAGATAATGCTGCGAATAATGTTTCTGGTTAATTATAAGTATTGTTAGAGAAGCCGTGATTATACTCTGTGTATATTGATCATTCTCTCGATGAATATAAAGCAAAGTTATTTTAAACATACCTATTTCCTAAAAAGTATTACTTTTCCAGAGAAAGTGAATCGTTTCTGTTCTTATAGCTTTTCCATTAGAAATGAACTCAAATTAATATTTTTGACATTTTAAACACGTTTTTAATTCGTCGTTTCCAATTATTTTTCTACTTTTCCCATGATATTTCTTTCTGTTCATCAAATTGGCTTCAAAGGAAAACCCTGTTTTTATTATTAGATTTGAATTATTTCTTTAGCTTTATTCATATTTAGTCTAAAAAATCATTTTCCCCTTTTTTTGACTTTTCTGTTCGTAATGTTGAAGTTTTGCCAAGCAACAAAGTTCTAAAATGAAACCAAATGAAAAAGGATTTTTTTTTCTTTTTACTATCCAGGTGTGTTTTGGGTGTACCTCTCCCACGGTGCGATTTACTTTATGAATAGTTAGGGAATCTATTAACTCGTATTTCCTCATGTTACAATCAATGTTTTTTTTTCTAACTGACAGGGAAATAAACATTCCAACAAAACCCCTTGGAGAATAAAGTCTGAATGAGGTAAAACTTTGTTGATATTTTTGGCTTTTTTCCGACTTCACACCATCATGTATGTAATTTCTCAAGTAGTCGACGGATATATAATGCGGCAACACCTTACGGTGGTACGTGATTTTCGGGAAAAGCACGTAAACCGGAATAAGTTCAAAATAACGTTGTAGTTGTATTTCATTAGTTATATATATATATATATATCTGTTAACTCACTCATGTCTTCTCTCTCTCCCCACTCACTTCGTTAATTTACATATGTTTAATACGGCCCGTCAAAAATGTGTAAATTTTCTTTTCATTTTTTGTTTGGAAGTAAAGTCTGATGATCCGCAGTTCGTTAAAAGGGCTGTGGTGAAATAATTTATGATATGGAATCTTAATGTGGACTGCTCTTATTTAAATTAGTTGCTCTGGATTTACATTGAGCTTTCTGGAGTTTATCCTCCTTAGGTTTATCCATACGGATTACCTACTTTTTCATAAACTTATATATATATATATATATATATATATATATATATATATATATATATATATATAGTTTGTGTTAAGTCTTATAAACCGACAATTAAGTTTCAGAGAATGCAGATTAGCTATTGGATCGAATCAGGACATACGGTTTTACAGTATGGCATACATCTTATGACAGACTTTTGTAGAATCATTTTCTGGCTTTCCCGTATTGATGGATTACGAATAATAAACTTGTTCATTGTGTGAAAAAAAAACAACTAATAAGCTCTTCGTTCCGTTACGACTGATCCTCCGTGAGTGATCTATATAGCGCCAGGTCTGTGATTCTCAACATGGGCGGTAACGATCCTAGACAGCCACTGACAACTCTAAAGAGAGCAGTTAGTTCAGAGATGCTATAATTTTACATGTGGGCTTTTTTAGAGTGATTTCTTTAAAAGAACCAAGGATGAAGTCGAATGAATACAGACTATCGGGATAGTTGCGATAGATAAAGCAATCGAATTCCATTACTATTAAGAGGAGAAAAGAGACATGGGTTAAAAACAGGACTATTTTTTGCCATGTCATTTTCAACTACTTATTAGATGTTATAGTCATAGAGATCATTTTGAATATAAATTCTTGTAATTTACTCATAGTAATAAAGTATTGTATTGTTGAAACAGCTAGAACGGTAGTTTAATAGAGTAACAAGTTGGAGATTTTGAGTACTGAAGATTGGAATACAAAATTTGACAACGGGTCAATAATGAGTTTTGTTCGGAGAAGTGTTTTCCTTTTTTGCATGTTTGATATTAAGATAACCTTTCAGTCGATAGCTTCTGAAACTATAATAAACGCAACCCCGATTTCTGTAAATGGTGGTGGAAATAGTTGGTCATACATATACTAACTGAAATAGTCTTTCAGAAGTTTCATTTCAAATAACGTAATTTTTCAGACATTGAGGACTAGTTTTTACTATTTACATTATTTGAACTATTGCCCTCATCTTTGTTGCCATATTTATCACAACGTTTCGGCCGTTGTACGCTCCGGCTTTCTTCAGATGGTTGGAATGTCGAACTGAACCATTTATTTCGCTCGCTGGCGTAGACTGTTATAGCTCCACGTACCATGTCTAATGAATGTCAGTCATCAGTTATTTGCTGTTAAGTAACATGGCAGCATGTTGAGAACAATAGTCCGAATATTGTAAATAGTATACATAATACTTCATCTCAGAAATATAGATAGAAACTAGTTTATATTTAGAACTATATATATTACCATAGTTGTACCTGCGATTACATAGACTCTACTACAATGAGCATTTCAAAAGTGGCTGACACTACAAAAGTGGCAACGAGTATTGGCTGACACTACAAAAGTGGCAACGAGTATTTACCTAGTGAAGTCGCTGATATAAAAGTCCCACGGAAAAATGTTAACTTCAGTTTTAACAGGGGATAAAACAAAAATGTTGTGGAATGTTTTAGAGAATGTTACCGGAAGATTAATGTTATGTATTTGGTCCAGTCTAAAGAATGTTATTTTTTCGTACATTTATTATCATTTTGAGAAAAATAAGCGAATCGTTCGATTTTGACGAATAGGGCAAGTGATATTCGCCCGGTTCATGTACTTTCCTCGTCTTTTAGACTGAATAGTGTTTGTCTTTTTTGCCTGTTTCTTTCTTGAGTCTTTTCTCTCACTACCAGAAACTCCACTGTGTCTTAGTGGCCTTACTCGAGGTAAAATGATTATATATAAAAATACTGAACTGACAATACGGCCTGATTCTATAAAGAATAGAAACAAAAAAACAAATAATTTTTGTTGTTGCAATTATTTGTATGATTGTAATCCATTCAATCAAGTAGGTGAGAAATTATTTTCCACCTTACAACCTTTTTCTCACAGACAGAACGTCACAGGCGTCTGGCTGCTCTCTCACTATTTTCATGGAAAGTGCTCAAACGAATTACGTTCCATAATCCCTCCAGTTTTTACCTTTACGTTTTAGACCCGCGATGCATTCTGTAGCGAACCAACCACATTACGTTCGTGTTTTATTGGTGAGGAGTTTTATTCCAGTAGATTCTTCCCGCGAACTGTGTTCTTGTGGACTCGCCTCCTTAGTGGGTGTCTTCCCGATCACTACAATCTTAACCATTTTAAATCTAGGGTTAACCATTTATATTTCTCACATATCCGAATAAACTGCACCTCTAACGCTGTAACGCTCTACAAAGGGCCTTGTGTAGGGTGAACCTCACTGTAAAAAACAAATGTGTGTAGTGGGAAATTATCTTGATCCGACTAAAAACCGTTCTCACTTATCGATTTCAAGGATTTGATCTCTCGAGAAAACCTTTACAAAAAGCCGTAGTAATGCCCACTCTCTCCATATGTAAACGACCTTAGGTAGGAAAATTTGTCGATTATGCAAAAACCGACATTATCAATACATCAAGAGCTGTAGCAGTAAAATCAGTTGGAGATTTTACCTTGCTTTCACTTTCAGACAAGTGAATTGATAGCCTGCTATGTTTTATTTGAAGACTTGGTTTACAGCCAGCCATGATTCGTTGTGATCCATTTTCGTCAGTATTTTGAGGACAATCTTATACACCTGATAGATCTTTCTTTATGCAAATAGAGAATCTTTGTGTCTGGCTCAATGTCAAGTCCAACGAACAGCCAGTCCTTCCGCATGAAATCTGTTGAAGATTGACATGTCCAGGGCTGGCGTTGTCAGAACTGATTGAACTCGGGCGTAATTTCAGCTAGCATTGCTAAAATTCGCAGGTATCGTTAGATCGATAAAACTTGTGAATTTCTGAACGAGAAGGTAGACATTCCATTTCGTTTGGTGCACCGTACTTTTTCTCTCTACATGAAAATACAAATCAGCATCCTATGCTCAGCTGCACGGAACTATGAATGGTTTTCTTCTGATTCTAGGAACGATGAGATATTTAATAAACTAACATGTCGAATTGCCTCCGGGTTGAGATAGTTGAGCATTACGTGTTGTCAGAATTCGAGGCGGTTTGTATAAAAGGTAGAATTTATAATATGGAAATCTCACAATCCTTTATCCTCTTGGAAATTAGGTCCAATAAAATCTTTCTACCTTCGAAATATCCCGGCTCTTAGGGGCTTCTGGCGAACAAAGCTAAGTGTAGGGTATATAAAATAAAGTTAGTTTTGCGTAAATCTACTAGCGAGGATAATCGAAGTAAACGCAATATTAATAATCTGTGTGACAAGTATGCATTTACACTTGTCTCCAACCAGTATTATTTTCTGTTCATTTTGATGCTTGCTGTACAAGCGTGTTAAAGAGAAAACCGTTCACTGTAATCTCTTACGCGATTCATTTCAGCTGACGGCAGTGTTACCCCAGTTACGAGATAGAATTGATCCCACTTTAATATGTATAGATTTATTTTTTTATCAAAAATTTTTCTGCTGGGATCTTCGGTAATTCGCAGAATATCTGAATTATCCGTAGATCATACGACACCTAACTTATATTTAGCGGGAATGGGGAAATATAAACAAAATCTCCAGTGATATCTTCACTCTCCCCACTCATATATATATATATATATATATATATAAAATTATTCCACTCTGAAGTCTTTGCGATGAACGAAATGCTTTATATCCAATATTTTTAACGTTTTGTCATTTAATTGCTCACTACAAGTTTGATACATACCGTTTACATGACATATTCTTCTTACAGTATTAAGAATCAACGGACGAACATGTTCACGCAAAAATGCATCGATTTTGCTTCGGAAATAAGATCAGCAACATGAGACACCGTTATAAACAAACAACTTCAAGTGGTTAGTGTATAGTTGAGCGGAGAGGCCTATAAAATAAGCAAAAATATTTTACCGGTCATCGGCAGATATCGGTAATACGAATCCGCCCATCGCTTTCCCAGCTAAATTCATTGACGAAACCCTCCTCTCTGAGAAAGAACTAAACTACTACTACTACATCGAAAAGCCGTCAACTACGCTAACGACATAGATAAAACTATCATAACCCGTCTTTCACACGGACATCATTGAATCACTCTAAAATGTGCTATAAAATGTTTCATGTAATTTGCTTTTTTTCTTTTTCAACAAACGAATTGTTTCGTTAACGGTTTGAACTTTGTCCATTCTAGTTTGGACTCGAGATGGAACTTCTATTCACTTTTACAGTTCTAAATGTGGCTGCGCACGTGACCAGGGAAAATTATCTTACATTTAGGCGTGCGTATTAGAGTCAAATAATGTTAAAACCTTAAAATTAGGCAGAAGTAAGTATTATTCAGTAATCTTTATTGTCAACTTTGACATTTAATTTTTTTTCCTTTTCGTCAAAGAAAGGGTTATCTGCATAATTGTTATTGAGCGACAACAAACATCAATACGGACTTGAATACTCCAGAGCTGATATTCGCCAGAGACTGAGTTGGTCAGCCGTCTGACAGCTTTGAAATATGAGCTCAGGTTAGCAGACCGTGGGTCGGACGGTGATAGCCTTAACCGTTACTATCTCGACAGATCTTATTATTCTTTCCAGACACTGACATTGAACAATTTTTCCTGGGTGACACTATTATTCACTTGGTTAAAAAGTAATGTTCAGACAAAAAAAAAAAAAAATGTGATAGTGATCTTCGTTGAAAGCAGAATATCTCGAGTTTTCGTCCATTTCTGACGCTCACTTTTGTTTAATGAGTTCCCCTGTGAGAAATTTGGTTTACATCTAAAGTAATGGCGATTTCATAATCAAATATTTGAGTCTGAATTTGAAGATATTCTAATGTTCACTCCCAATTAATATTAACATTCTTGTCAGTTTTATGTTCGAAAGATAAGTATTTCAAATTATTCCAAATGTGGTACTCATAAACTCGTACATGGGCTCAAAAATGAGTACAATCACATGAGTTTCTGTTGCCACCACGGATAACTCTTCCCTGTAAGAAGTACCTTTCTCCAGCGAAAATGTCACTATATTCACGACGTTTATATATTCATTTTCCTGCGTATGTAAGCGCTCGTTTTGAAATAACTTTACATGTGATTTTTCTAATTTACATATAAAAAATCTTATTTAGGTACTTGTGTTTTTTTTGTGTGTATGACATTTCTTTAATGTTGAAGTCTCTTTGATTCCATACGCAATAAAGTGATGACTGTAATACATCATTTTCACTGCTTAGACGAAGTCAGTAGTCGGAAGAATGAATTGTTCAAGAACGTAAAGAACTAATCGTTTAATAACGTACAAGGAAATGACATATATTAGAAATATAGATATAGAACAACCTTTAAGACATCAACCTAAAGAGAATATACTAAGAAAAACTTTGTAGCAGAATTCGAAGTAAATTCTTTACTGACAGGATCAGTTAAAAAGTAATAAGTATTTCAGAATAGAAACATACGAGGGTAGCCAAACGAACGCAGATCTCTCAGATGTTCAGATCTACCTTTCTACATCATCTCCATTATTCTCAAACGTGAAGTTGTTCTTGGAAAGGAAACCTGTAGAAGGAAGTTGAATCATTCACCATATTTATCTTTCTGATTCCCTAATTCATTGGACAAATACGACAAAATGGTAGAGGAACCAATATTGTTGAGACATCAGTTCTGAGTCCTAACGACTTTTCTGTTGTGTAAGCACCCTTGAGACATTCTATTGTCGTGTATTAAAAGTACACAAATTAGTTTCAAATGTGATCAAACTTTCAAATCTACTCACAGATTTGTCCGATGGGATTGAACATAAAATCTAACATTGCTATATTTTCCCACGAGGATTACAATTTTTACTTGCACATCTCATTCTTGTAATTACATCAATTGAATCCTTTAGATAAATTACACTGGGCATCAAAAAGGATTTATTTTGTCTGTTTTGCCAAATGATTTAGGACAATTTTTTTATCGCTGAATACGAAAATGACACCCGTTTCACTGTCAGGTCATGTTTACGTGCTAATTTGAGTGTTAAAAATCCGATCTTCTGACAAAAGCGATTACATTTTAGTAACATTATCAATTGAATTTTGTTATTTCTCATACAAAGTTAGATTTTAAGAGAAAAAAAAAAGTTTTCTAACACAACCCGATACGCAAGCTGCCAGTGGCCTAGTGGCGGGACGTCGATGCCAACGCCAGAGGTCCTCTGGTGGCATCCACCGGCGGGACACCATTGGTCCGCCAGTGGTAATATTGCCTAGACGAACACGCCGGCGGTCCACCATCGGTAAACGCTTGTGGCATGCTACTGACTCGCGTGTAGGGAAGTTATTAATTAAATCTTAGAAACATCGATTAGTATAAATTAAATCGTATACATTGATAAATGTAAGTACATGTAAATTGCATGTTATGTCACCATTGTTCAAAATTAGGACTTGAAATTGTTTATTTGAACTTTTTAGAATGATCAACGACAGGAGTCTCTCTTTTCAAAGTCCAGAAATAATCAACCATCCTGACTGCATTTCAGCATCCCTGATACCCGGTCTCCATCTCTTTGATGTCCTGATGGAATCTCTCCTCCTGTCCGTCACTCGTTGAACCCAGACTCTCAGGAAATCGATCCATATGTGAGAATAAATAACACATTTTGATACTCGTTTGCAACCGGAGTTTACGAAGGGAGTCAACATATTGATGACGCAGTTCCTGGCCTTGTTGTTGCGAAGAGTGTTATTCAAGACCAGAACAAAAATCTCCCATGCTTTCAGTTTGGCATCGTACATTGAGTTTTCAAACTCTGATAATCCTCAGATCTGTCAGGTCATCAGAGATCCAAAATTGCCAGCTTTCAACTTCTGCGTCGTCAATCCTGAAAAAGGCTGGCACAAGTAAGTAAAACAGCCACCATCTTTGTCTAGAGCTTTGGTGAGTTGCTCGATCAAGTCGAGCTTGACGTGTAGCTTTGGGAAAAGTATTCTCTTTGTCTACCAGAGACTTATTGATGACGTTTGTTGCTCTGCAAGGCATCATTTCCTCTTAAACAGGCTAGTCCTTTTTCATGTAATGCTGAGTAGTATCTCTATTATCCCACCTGCACAGAAAGCACGTGTATTTGGTGAACCAGAACTCTTGTCCCAACAAAAAAGTACACCAGTTTCAGGTCAGCGTAAATAAACCACTCATATTGTTCATAATAAATTTTCTCCAGGAGATGCTTCGCTGTTTCATACTTCTCCTTCAGTGTAGTCGAGTCAACGAGGGGTACGGACAATAGCTGGTTGCAATTGTGCACTTTTCAGTGACCGTTTGCTGCTGCCAATGAACACACTAATTTTTGGGTTCGTACTGTGGCACTTTAATCTTGTGCCGAAGCTGCACAATATCTGGACTGGGCACACAGTCCTTATGTTCAGAGAAATAAATGTAGGTACTGTTGATGCCTGTTGCAGTAGCTGATGCGAGCACTGACAGAGGAGAGTTTTTCCCCCTCAATTAGTTCGACAGTGGACTTTGCAAGGTGTGATTGCGGATTAGATTAGTTCATTTCGAGAAAAAGTATGTGGAGCATCATCGTCAAAAACCACTTCTTTATCTACGACAACACCTGCTATCAATACTACTATTTAGCATTCTATGACTTTGTATTATTGTTATAGTGGAACACACCTATTCTATAGTTAATAGACTCTCCCACTTATAATAAGTAGGAGTAGTAATAGTAACGAGGAGTCGCTCAGTGAGTTTGTTTGAACTCTCTGCCTTCGGGCGGGGAGGAACCCGAACGAGGTTACGCCGAAGGGGGCGGAGTCTCTTTCGGGGAGGTAAACCGACACTGAATCCGTTTATACGGGTTCAATGGCATATTTTTGGCCGAGCTCACGGGCTCGAAGATCCCACGTTAAACCGGCCTTGTGCCACATGATGCCCTCGTAAGAGGGAGTGACTGAATACCGCTTAGTGAGTTGGTCAGTCAGTCGAAGCCGGACGACCGTTAGTCGGATACTAAAGTATCGGCAACCACAACTAGATTACTCGGCGTCATACCTATTATATGAAGTTCCTAACGTTTTGTACGTCGAACCTATTTTAGGACCGACTTAGTACAAATACAAGCCTCCACTGTGAAATCACTCCATAACAATTATACAGTTGACTTGGTGTGTTTTCAGATGTAAGCACTTTATTGCGTGTTATTGCTGTATAAATATTTGGAGGCGTGTTTTAATGATTATGAAGTTATTTTTGGCTGAAAATACTTTTGATGGGTTAAAACTAATAAACGTGTAATTAGAATAATAATTGTGTGAAGTATATTAAATATTTAGATAATTTAATGGACATGAGGAAGTAAACAAAAACGTAAAAAATCAGGATGTGGCTAAAGCTGAAAAAGTTGTCCTGATTGAGCAAACAGAATGTGATATTTGGATTCAGCACATCAAAATTGTCCTACATCAGCTAAAAATATCTAGATAATATATTTGGTGCTGACCAGTGTTATTCATCCACTTCATGTGAATATTTACAGCACTGTCGCCTATAACGGAAGTATTTAACGCTTTCCTTCTTAATTATCCCGATGAGTGGGCATATTTCATGAGAATTATGGGTAGAGAAAATAAAATACATTCAGATACGTTATTTTGTCTTGTTTACCGGCTTCGGTTAGCCGAGTACAAACGATCACAAATTAGTATTGCGTAAAACAAAAAAAAGTAAATATTTCATTCGAATGAGAGTCGGGGAAAGGCTTATTTTGGTGATTTTATACCCGACACAATTCGGGCTGCAGATCAAACTCTGCAAACTTATTGGTATGCGAAATCTATTTTGTACGACGTGTATTTCATTCAGAATTGTCACAAGTTTCATCCGATTCAACACGTCTGGTCTGATTAATTTTCCAACAAAATCAATACTTCAAAAACATTTTGAAGAATTGATCGAATTAATATTGGACATGTTCTTTTGTGGTAGAATAAAACATTTTCGCTGATAAATAACGTTACGTCAGATAAATCACGAAAAACATTTTGATTCTATGAGTTCATATTTTGTCCATCGTAATGCTGATGGCGTTTGAATAAATCTGTTATTTTAAATGCTCATAATAATCGGAAATGTTAAAGTATTATTCAGAGACAAGCCATTTATGACAAGTATTTGATTAACCATTTCCATGCAGGAACATTTGTCCTTCTTTGTACGAACGGTTGGTGTTGGTCAAAATTCCTGAAACCTTAATCTTAATATTTGCTTGAAGGAATATCGGTTTCTCTTGTCCACTAGCTGCTATCGTTCTTTTTTTTTAGTATCGATGGGGTTTCGTTTCAATCCTTTGGTTTAAAAGGGGAAAAAAACTGGAAATTCCATTAATACAAAGTCTCCTATATAAACTACATTCCATGGAAAAAAGCAAAAATATCATCTGCTGGATTCCTAGCCATGTCGGCATTCAAGGAGGAGACAAGGCAGATACTGCTGCTAAATCATCTTTAAAAATGACAATAGACGAAAATCTTCAAATTTCATATACAGACTTAAAATATAAAATAGATAAATATATAAGAAACAAATGGCAAAATTCATGGAAAAACCAAACCGGAAACAAACTAATTCAAATTAAACCTAAAATGGGGAAATAATCTTGGAAATAATCGGAAAAAAACAAGTCATCATAACCAGAATACATATAGGACACACATACTTAACCAATTCTTATATATTAGAAAAGAAAAATCCACCAAAATGCAGATATGGAAGCCTAATCACAATAAAACATATCCTATTGGAATGCAAAACCATAACTAAAATAAGACAAAAATATCTCAATGGAAAATACTTAAAAGAAATTTTCAATAATACAGACACATAAAATATACAACTTTCTCAAAGAAATCAAGATCCTCAACAAAATATAACACTTTCATATAGTCTGTGTGTGTATAGACATATATATGCATGCAAGGATGTAGATATGAAAATATACAATCACAAACAATCACAAGAAAAAGCAATCCAAAAAAATACAATAGATTATGAAACCCAACAGCCTCCCCACCTTTTATACAATATCACCATCTTAAATTCATAAATAAATAAGGCTTCGGCATAAAATGACCCAAATAGGAGTTGATATGTCGTTAAATCCAACATCCATCCTTTGGTTTTAATGTTACGGAGTGTCAACACCTTATGCCACTATTTTCTCTTCGAGATAGTTGTTACTAGTTTCGAAAGTCTTAGAGATATAGCCTTTGTTATTTAAAGATCTTTATCGCCATTCTATGATATCCAGTGAAGTGTAAAACCCCCTCAGAACCATTAAATTACTCGCTTGAAGCCATCTTTTTTTAAACATTGATCTGAGAAAAGGTTTGCATGTAGCTAAAGCACAATATATTTCTGAACGAGTTAAGCTCTCTGAATGACTTTCATACTAGGCTAGATCTGATGAGGCTATTTAAAAACGTCTTTAGTTTTGAGCTTATTTTTGTGTTGGTGGATAAACTTCTCCCAGCGAAGCTTATTCCGTCTTCATTTTCTTTACCTTCTGAGCGGAATTTGTTAAAATGATCCGTACACGGAAGTATTGTAAATGTTCAATATTAATTTAAAATTGAATTTGTTTATGATGAATCCAGGGTAGGTATTATCACTGCTTTCAGCCAATTCCAGATCACGTCTTATCTTTTGGAAATGTTTATGGTAACTTCGACGTCTGAAATATTATGTAAAGAATGTTGAACTTTGGTTTGTTTTAGTTAAAGATAATTCTTAACTCGTCTATGAACACCCATGTTAACAGCGTAAACTTAAATACGGTATCTAAATTAAAAAAAAACTGGTATGACTATACAAGTATGAATTAGAAAATTGTATCTGGTATTAGTTTGATTTCTCTTTAGACTTGGGTCCACCGTCCCAAATACAAGATGGTAGACATGAATATGCTAAGATAAACTAAAAATTAAGTACCCGACAAGTGTTGATATATAAAGTGAGAAACTAAATCAATAAGGCATTACTACGCACACTTTTTAAACAGTATATCACAGTGATATGACTAAATCCTCGCTGCTAATAACAAATGTCTGTACACGTTTTTGGGAGCTTCTGCGCATTTCCTGTATCTTTTTCCACCTGCTAATCTTTGCAGGAAAGATTACATTCATGAAAGCGAGGAAAAAATGTTGCATAGAATCAAGAAAACCCATCATCAGAGACGGAAGATATTTGCATGTTTTATTATATGCAACTTTAGCAGAGTGCATGCGAAATGATGGCGGTTGGGGGGGGTTCTCATTGATATTCATTGTCGTAGCTGTCGGGACATTAATAAGCTAAGCCAAGAACATCATTAACAGGAACAAAAAATAGAAGCAGACCGTTGCACCATACGAAGAATATAAATCAAACATAGCAAGTCGATGTGGAAATAAAATAGATATACTGAATAAATAGTGATATCAGTTTTACATGCAGCTCTACACTTATGCTTTTGTTTTCTTCGGCTGAGGTGTATTTGATGAATATTAATGACAGGACAAATTGATAGATCGAGCTTCGGTCAACGTTTGTCTCTTACACATTTTCAATGGACATCGGCCAAAAAAAAACGAATCGGCTAATGAAACCAATAAAATACAATATCCGACTAATATTCAATGGTGAAAATATTTTTTATTTTATATTTCTTTTTTTTATTGATAGTTGTCTGAAAGCGACTTCCATTTGAATGCAGAGTTCAGGTCGATGACACCTTATTTTACGCCGGTTTTCTAATCGTGAACGGAATGAAAGTGAAATAAAATTTAAACTTTTACGCACGTTATTTAACCAGGTTTGTCTCTTGAGGAGAAGTATCGCTCCTAATACCATTAGTATTTCTTTCGCAGAGATTTGTCCAGTTTCGGAAAAAAAGAGAAAATAATGGATCAGTATAATGAGTTGCGACAATCTTTTGAAATGGAAACGTCGTGCCTGCTATGAATACGAACAGCTAAAATCCGGACTTAGCTGAGCTGAAGAACTAACATTTGTGCATTTTATAAATAAGCAAACATATACAATGAGATTATTCTACTCAGAAAATTCGTTTCTCTCTCACTGTCTCTGTCTGTCTCTCTCTCTCTCTCTCACTGTCTGTCTGTCTCTCTCTCTCTCACTGTCTGTCTGTCTCTCTCTCTCACTGTCTGTCTCTCTCTCTCACTGTCACACACTGTGTATGTATATATATATATATATATATATATAGAGAGAGAGAGAGAGAGACAGATAGTGTGTGTTCATGTTCTGTCAGTATCTATAACTGTCTGCGTCCTCTTTGTTGAAGTGTGCCAAACACAGCAAAAGTTAGTTTCTCCTTTCTGTCGTCTCCTTTCAGTGCGTGAGCGATCATGGCTCTCCAGAAGTTCCTACCTCGTAATATTTGTTTGCTAAACATCACTTATTCCCGTTCTGTTATCCTTTCACATACGTTCGTCAGGTTGAATGTTCGTTGCCCTCTATCCGTTTTGTTTTCAAACTCCTGTGATTGTCAGATTTCCCAAATCCTCCTTTATCGTTATGCGTCCAAAAAATTCCATTTGTTTCTTTCTGTGTATTTGTCCTTTATTTATTATTCCATTTTTTTTTTCTTAGGACTTCTCTGTTGTTTGCACTTCCCGCCCATGGTATTCTCAACATTCTTTTGTAGAACCGCATTTCTACTTGCTCCATTCCTCTCATCATGCATGATAAAATCTTCCAATTTTCTGCAACCCACATAGCGATTGAAATAATGTTTGAACCATTTACAGTTCCTGTTAGACAAACTAGCCAAAGCCTCGAAAAATTAAATTGGTACTTCCTGTAAGATTTCGCTTCTAACCAAAAAATGTGAAATATGTTACAAGTTCAATATTTTATTGAACAAATAGAAGCGTTGAGAGAGTCGAAGTTTCACTATTTCTTAGATTTTTCTGCTCAAAAATTTTGTGAAAAGAATCAAAGAATATATGTAGAACTTAACTATAGTTGGCTTCCAGTAAGTTAATGAGACATTCATTACTGATATTTCATTTTACCATTGTATAAATCCCATATGTGCAAATCCCTAAACGTTGAAAACTTTTGTGTGTCAAATATGCATATGTCAGATGTTATTATGAATATCCGTTCAGTCACAATATAACTGAATAATCTGTGTTGGTAAAACTTTCCGAATATAATTAAATACATATAATAACTGTGACAAGCGAATTTAAGCTAATCTCTACTTCACTGGAAATATTGATATTTTTGTGGGGTGCGGGGGGGGACTTTATTATGCAAGTTGAGAGCCGTTCATTATATTGTAAATATATATAATAGTTAGGGTATTTTATTTTTATTTTAAGATTACCGTGAATTTTAAGCCAGATAGAATTTAAGAGAACCAAAATTGTGAGAAATGGATATAAACATAATTTAGGAAAAGTTTTTTTTTTTTTTTTTTTTTTTTTTCCGATATTTGGAACGCAAGAATGAAATGAGAAATTAAAAACTTAGGAAAAATCACGAGAATAAATTATGTATACAGAATTTCACAACGACATTTGCAGTAATATGCAAGAAAAAAAATGGATTGACCAGCAAGAAAATATACGAAGAAACTGGTGTTGCTAATTTAATATTTGGTTCCTTACTAACGGTATCAAGATTAACGTAGAAAATCATTGGTAGAAGTTTTTGTGTTGCAGTTCACAATAAAAAAGCTTTAAGCTAAATGTAAGTCAATTCTCCTTGAAATATTGCCAGAGTGGTTTTTCGTCCACTTTGGTAAAATTCAAAATATTTAAAATAGACGCAATGTCTTCCAGCCTATGCAGAAATTAATCCAATACATTGTATTTGGTCCTGGGAATGAAAAACAATATTGAAGCTGGTGTCTGTAGGACAAAAAATAACTGCAAGTAGTTCATAAATTGAAGCAACAAAAAATGAACTGCTGAAAGACTGATGAAATTTCACGACTTTCAAGGGCGGATTAAGATGTAAAATAAATTATCAATATTTAAAATAAGAATCCATGTTACAAGATGAAGTAATTACATTCTACAACGGACGTTGTGATGATAGAAATTTTATTACAAGAACATTAACTTGTATCATGGAAATGCTATATATATATATATATATATATATAGTGTGAATGTGTGTAACTGGATTTCGCACGTCCTGGTTATGACGATAAACTACATCCGCATCCTGGGTAAGACGATAAATTATGTCCAACAGTAAGTCCTCTGATAAAGAAGTTTTGAGGAGCGTGGAACCTTGACCCGGGGTGGTAGCACCTGTTAGGATCCCAGATATGGGAAAATAGTTAACACCCAAACTGGGGTCAAAACATTATGAAAGTGTAAAAATAAGTTTTAATACCAGAAATACTTTGTAAAAATTATTACCAGCTATACATTTTTCGGAAAGAAGTATTACCAGAAATAGATTTTTGAGAAAAAAAAAGTATATTACCAACAATAAAAATTGTCGGCATTAAATAACCCATTGAGCTTGATATGCCTTAAAACGATTGCAACAAAACCAAATGGGATTTTGAATAAAATTAAATTTTTGTCCCGGAATAAGTATTTAGCACACGAGCTTACAACATAGTTTTACCTAAAAAAAAATTGTATTCGAATCTCGGAGACTGTCGATATTATTCGAACATTTTAAATATAGCTGCTTCTCTGTTACAGGCATGACCAATAATTCTCCGCCCTTAGCCACCACAACAAATTTTGATATTTGAGCTTCTGGTTCTATTTAGGTTAATATGCCGGGCTGAATATTTCTCAGCACTCTGTTGTAAATTTATTTATGAGCATGAGCTGAAAACTTAAAAGGTTTAAAACATAGACGATCATTTCACATAGTGAAGCGATTGGCAGATTTTTCATTTTTTTCTTTTTCATTTTTTAACACTCTCTCGCCAATAATTTGATGTTTGATCACTGAGGTGACATCATCTTGCGGCCTCAGCCGAGATTGAACTCACTACACCTTTCCAGTATTCCTTATCTGTCATAGCTAATACTTTGATTGGTGCAGTTCATAATCTTGTCAAATAGCTGAATTCTTGATGCTTCGCTAGGGCTATCAAGGGTGTTTTTATCGTGACACCATCACTAAATGGATTGCCAACCAAAGCTCAGAGAGACTCTATTCACCCTCCACAGGTTTTGAATTCAGAGTTTTCCTTCTCCTAGACCAGTTGCCATCCAAGGCTATAGAACCCAGTCTGTCCTGCTATTTACCCATAGCTGGAGGGAGAAGAGGGTTCACACCTTTCCCATGCACATAAGTGAATGTAATGGATTCGACTGGAATTCGAACTCCGCTCTCCGATTCCTCAATCCAAGCCGCTATCCATTACGCCACCGTGTCTCCTCTACTCTGAGGTGAGACAGGTAAATTTTCAGCATCCATATCTCGTATATAATGTTATAGTTCCATTTTTTTTTTTACATTCAAGCCTATTTCATTAAATACAAGAAGGTAAGAGATTTCTTGAGGGTGACAATATGTGGTCAGTTCCCAAATTAGATGGTGGAGGATAATACCGAAGGCTCCATCACTCTTTTTCCCCTTTGTTCATCCATCATAATCTTGAGATAACTCTTCATTTACGAAAATTAGAATCTTGAAAAACCAGCCGGCAACTATGAACAGACAAAAAAAATTACCATCATTCCCAACTCCTTTTACTACGTTTACGAGAAAGACACTATGAACTGCAGACATCGATACGCCTATACACGGAGATGTATATTTATTTACTGAGCTTACAAGGCAGGTACGTACAACGGGGATCGAACTTAATACACAGTTGTTCTCTACAAGATCTGATTTTTAATGACTACCCTTCCACAGGTGAGACAATTGATATCATACAGCTGTCTTCATTAGGGCCAAGAAAATTTCTAGCTATTATTACCTGTTTAGGTATATTCATATCTGCTGGTTGCTACTGTATATCACACTAGTGTACAATACAGTATTTACATTTTATTAACGATAATATTCGTGATATTATAAAATAGAGGTTGATGTGAATATGTGCATGTCAAGTTTTATGTCGGGGAGTATGTATATGCATATTTTTAACTTGTAAGGCTCGACGTATACACTGATCAACTTGTACAAATTATCCCAAAACATATCCAGAAATCGAACCTGCCTTACCGATTCCGTAATTCGGATCTCTTTTATACTTTCATATGAAACACTATTTTGGGACTTATAAACTTAATGTCTCAGTTCCATTTTTTACTAGACGTAATACTGCATTTTTTCTTATTGCTTTTCTCTAACACTCCGGATTACTGGTTCCCATATTGTATTTATTTCTATGCTTGGCCAGTTCAGAGATTTTTCTGGCCTAGCATGAACTATCCTGAACTTTACTTTTTATTATTTCATAGCTTACTGTGTAGATGCATTGTGAACAAAACGTCATATAGTTTCAGATGGTGGGATATATAATCTCCCATCATCTGAAACTATATAATGGTTATTGTTTCCTGATGGAATGGTAGCCAAAATTACTCGGACACCATTTCAACAACTTCTTTTACCAGTTTACATTCAGCATTAAAGAACTAAATTGACAGTGAGAATGTCAGCAACATAATACGTATTCCCTGTCAGTTGTAGTTAAGTTAAAAAATTTATTCAAACGAAATATTGGTGCCTCAATATACGATGAGGGTTTAACTTGATTTTATTACATTTATATTCACTCCAAGTCCATTGCAATCATGGAAGCCTGTGAAAATCAATCAAGATGTGAATGTAGCATTTTATCTTCTCTTACGTTCTGTTTCTCGAACCTCCCATATATATAATTTCAGTTTCCTTTTCCGTAAATAATGCGCTGTAAGGACAAGCGCTCGTTATATGAAAGGGGATGTATGAGGTGAATGGAAAAAGACAAGAAAATTGTTGCGATATGTTATTAGTGCTTCATAAAGAATTTCAACCATTTACAAAAAAAAAAAAATTCTCATTTAAAATATATTTCCACGGAATTGTTGAATTGTTCGTACATTTTCCAATCAGATCTTTTTGCAACCACGTTCATTTCTGGTTTCTTTGCATAAGTCAAAACCTAAGGACCGTGTGTAATATATGTCTATTAATCTTGTATTAATTCATTCATAACATTTTCTCGGTTAACTTGGATATGCTTTTAATTATACACCCCACCCTACATCCTCAGCAGTCAATGAGTTACAAACTGTCGAACTTTGTCAGTTTCCACATAGTGTTCTCAGTCCACTAGTTTTTAAATTAGTATGTACAGCGATTTTTGCTTGGATTGCACAAAACAATGCAAAAGAAAAATTCTATTATTTACACTGTTTGCAATTATAAAGGAGAAACAGATCGCCCCCTTAAGGTAAGATTGCAAGAACATCGTAAACCCGTATGATGAGGGGAAATAGAAAAATCAAGCGCAGCTTGACCACATAGGGAGGGAAAAGGGAGATCACCGCCAATTGTGGGACGAGGTTGAAATAATAGAGAAAATCACTGGAAAATACGAAAACGTAAGGAATCAGCACACATGCTAGACCACAAAAATCTCTAAACTGGCCAAGCATAGAAATAAATACAATATGGGAACCAGTAATACGGAGTGTTAGAGAAAAACAATAATAAGAAAAAATGCAATATGACGTCTAGTAAAAAAAAAAATGGAACTGAGACATTAAGTTTATAAGTCCCAAAATTCATAGCCTGATGTCCTCTGGGATAAAAGTGTTGGTTAAATCCAATAACTTGAGTTGTGAGTTCAGTACTTGGCTACTGCTGTCGTGAACAAAAACTTGGAGGTTTGAGTTAAAGGGAGATAACTGAGAAATCCGGGGTTAGGCTTGAACAATCTGGCCCGGTGGACGAAATAAAGCGTTCAGTTCGAAATTCCAGTCCCGAAACTTTGTGAATATGAAAATAAAGATGAGGACAATAGTCTAGCATGCCATCCATTGATTTCAGAGTTTAATTATCTGATTGGAAGTTTCTGGAAGTGTTTAATTTGCCATGAAATCAAGTGCATTATTAGACCATTTAAACGTTCGGTTACGACCAAAAGTTGGCTCCTTCTTAAAAAAAAGAATTTTAAGACAAACGACTTGCATAGTGATTTTACAAGCTTAGCTTAGATGTGGCACAAGGCCGAAGGTATGGGGCACACAGTGAGGATCGAACTCACTACTTAGTCGTAATTGCTCTAGTGAGATAAACTTGCTAACAATTATACCACCTCGAGGTGCTCAAACAATCGTCTTGTATACATATAGAATTTTTCAAATAAATTAAAATTAAATTCATAATTTCATTGTTGAAATTGGAAGGTGTAACCAGATGTTATAGCAATTTTCCAAGCGTAGCTTAGATGTAGCACAAGGCTTAAAGTATGGGGCAGCCAGTCAAGATCCAATGTAACCAGACGTTAAATGCTAATTATTTCTTTCTTGCATTTTCCGCTTACAAAACTCTCTTACGGCATTCAAATTTACTGTGGATTACGATCTTCAAAAATTTAAATGCATTGTTAATGATTTTCCTTTTAGTATTAGTGTTATGATGTTGATTTGGGGTTAGTAGAGACAAACGCCAAATAACACGTAACAATAAAAAGGGTTTTAATAGGTTGGTAAAAAGGTACAGAAATCGCCTGAGTAGTCAATAACTAGCTCAGCTAAGAACTTCTCTGAGTATTTATCGATCCCCCCACGAGGATTGAATGTGGCACAAGGCCGAGTTTAATGTGGGTTGAATCCGAGCCCGTAGGCTCGGCCAAAAATATAGCCCTTGAACCCGCCTAGACAGGTTCAGGCCCTGTCTACCTCCCCGGACGAAACCTTGCCCTTCGGCAAAGCTCGGTCCGGGTTCCTCTCTGCTAACGCAGAGAGTTCGACAGACGTCGGAAGTCAGCTAAGAACTTCTCTGTCTATCTGTGTTTTGACATGCCACTATTTAAAGTCTTTGTTCGCAGACAAGTTCATCTTCAAGAGGGGTGGTAGGTTTCCGACACAACAATTAGTCAATGCTTACATCCTAATGTATATATTGACTTAGTTGGGGTGAAATGATGGAAAGAAATTCATTCAAGGCGCATTAGGAAAACTGTCCGAAAGTGTTTCAGTCTCGTCGTCTTTAGTTTTCGTTAAGGTGGGTAATTTTTCCACATCATTATTCTTTGACGAAAATGATTCTTGAATCGAGAAATCTAATTCCACCATTTTCTCCACCCTAAGGGGATAGTGACGCTATTAATTCTCCCAGGAATACTCACTTGATAAAAATCGAATAATCTTCATACTTGTAACGCTTTTGGAACTTGACCAAAATTTCAACGTAGGAGATATCAACGTGTGATTAAAACCGTCCACGATTTCAAGGAGATTGACTGTTAATCCTCCACCGCTTCGTTATATAGTGAGGATTTATTTCCCAAATCCATTTCGAACAACGTCAAATCCAGCTTTCTATTTGTTTCGGAAATCATACAGAGTTTTCGCATTCGTCCGTGTCAATATCAATAAAATCACTTTGTCAACACTAAAAGCTCATCTTAGGATCGCCATATCAACGAGTGTTTTTATCATTTATTGTTTAGAATCATAATCAATATCATTGGCATCTAATCACGGGGTTTAATACGCCCATCAATCAATCTGCTCTTCGGATCAATAATGAAAATATTTCATCGATTTTGTTGTATTGTAGACTTTCAGACGGATTTCAGGATTTGCTCTTCTAATAACCTCGAAATAATGGCGAGGTTATCTTCATTGTGATTCGAATTTAACCACTTGAAAAAGTCGGTCAAACTTAACAAATAGCAGGAGTAGCTTTTGTCCACTGATTACGACTTCACGCCAAGATTGAATGGAACATTTTGTGAATATCATTAGAATTGGGTTGATGCATAATTATCAGGTGTTTTTTTAAACAATATTTATTATGCAAAAAGACACACAACAATCCAACAATAATATGTTTAAATGATTATTCCGTAGCGTATGATTATCGATATGCATTTTTATAACCTGAATATAAAATAATATTTTTATTTAAAAAAAATTAAATATTACAGCAATTTTTATTAAGAAAACAAAACGCCTGATAATTATGCACCGACCCAATAAATTAGAATTAAGTTTTTTGTATGCGCATGACTAAATATGTTTAGATATTAGTTCAAATTTAATACTCAAATTAAATATTTAAACTGTTTTTTTCCAAATGGGGAAAAAAAAACCCGTACAGAGTACATCCGAAGGTTTTTAAATTAGACTCAAAGAAAATTTATTGGTTTTAGGAGACAATCGTTATTACTATTGGTTTAATTAGATTGGTTAGCACAGTAGTAAATATGAAATGGTCCTGAAAAGTTCTTTCTTGCCCAGGAAGGTGTTCTGGTGTTGGTTCTTTTGTTCAGATTTTGGCAGAATTTTTATTTTGTTGTTCACTATTGTTGAGCTAATCAGTCAGTTATGTGCCATACGTGATATACGGTTGGGCGATCAGGCAGATCTTTTCCCGCAATAGGTTGTTGTTTGTTTCGGAGGTAAACTGATTACTAACCAAGGATAGAGGATCCAGTCTATCCTGTTATTCAATAGGAGAAGAGATGAATTCATAGCTTTCTCCATGGTATTTGTGCATAAGTGAATCTATCAGACTCGACTGGAATTCGAACTCTGCTCTCCGCTTTCTCATATCCATTACACCACAACAAACATCCTCATCCATTAATAAGACAAAATGCTATTCAAGGTAGAGAGTTACTGAATAGGATGTCGTAAGGGCGTGTCGGAAGGGAGGGAGCAAAGGTTGAATATTATGAGAATATTTAGTATAGATAACAGTCCATCTTCTATCTGAAGATTTTAGGGATCACGTAATCCTCATACCGGAAATTAGTTTTTCATTGTAATAGTTCCAGGTAAGAATCTGTCTGAATGGAACTTCATCCTTACCAATGGAATATGAAGAGGCTGATTCAACTAGCTGTATGTGGCATTGCATGTCCTATCAGTGAAGGGCTGAAGTGGTTGAACCAAGGAATATCGCTCGCCTAAAAATCTGCCATGAATACAAGTAAAACAGTAAGTTTTTCTACGGCCCGTCTCTGCAAAGTGCGCTGAAAGGTGGAAAACAGTTCATAACTCGTCTTTTATTTACATAATATAAATAATTCATTGATTTTCTTTTAAACAAAAAAAAAAACACTTTTGAACAGATGCACTCAATATCCAGGGTATAAATAGGCAGAATTTGGTAATGCTTGAATCGGGTAGAGTGGAAATAATTAAGCTTCGGAGATCAATCCATCCGAGAGAAGAAGAAACAGATTTTTAAGCTTTCGTTCGCCATGCAGTTGGACGTTGTATCCAACCTCGTTCTGGAAACTGATATGACAACACCGATCCCAAATAATACCATTCACTTCTATTTTCTTGGACAATACCTGTACTGTGAGAGTAGGAGTGTTGCAGGAGCAAAATCCATCTCTCTCACACACACATATACATACACATATATAATATATATATATATATATATATATATATATATATATATATATATATAATATGTGTGTATTTAAATAGCAAAAGAAAAATTGAACAACCTTAACAGCAACAAACAGGACATTTATGAAAAACTACTGGATATAACTACCTCGGACCAACTGGAGGAAATTACACATAGGCGATGCGATTTTCGCTTCTAGCGTCTTGGATGCACGTGTTTATCGTTGCTTAGAGATCATCTATCTAAAAAAAGAATACCCGCTCGGCCCGGTGGCTAGGATCAAAGTGTAGTATCTGTGCTTTGTGAGCTGCCGAGCCGGGTGTCTGTCGAACTCTCTGCTTCCAGATGGGAACCCGGACGAAGCTCCGCCGAAGGGTAGGGTTTCGTTCGGGGAGGTTGACGGAACTAGCCCGCTTGGTCGGGTTTAGATGGGTTTTATTTTTGGCTGGGCCTACGGGCTCAGACATACCCACATTAAAAAGGCCTTGTGCCACATTCAATTCCTGTGGGTGAATTGATAAATACCATCTATGTAAACATTCACAGACTGTCATCACTGTCTTGTCCGTATATTGCTTAATATGTTGTAATTGACATCTTTGATAATGGCTCATGTAAGCCTAAGCCGAACTTAGATTATATTAAAAAAAATATGGATCAATATTGTGAATTTCTTTCTTCGTTCAATTATAATATTATTAAACTTATTAGACGTTATGAAAAGAGTTTACATAAAATAAATAGACAACACTTGTCTATATTATTTAATGAAACGTTTATATATATATACCTGACTCAGGAAGATAAAAATCTAGAATGAACGAGTCGATTCGTACAAATAATGTTCCCATCACCAACTAAATAAATGTCTCTCTCGGTGTAGAGACTTCAAATTTTCGCTTTCTCTTCTGTGTCTACATTGCAATTTTCAAGTTATTTGTATTATATTATTTTCATTATATGACATCCTATGAACGATGTTTTATCCTTATATACGCTATAGCACTGTTACATACTTAAAAAAAAAAATGCACCAGTAATCTGTGTTTGGGAACTTAAACGTGGTGTGATGGTCAGCAGGCGTGTCACGCTAGATCAATAACGACTGAATATGGAATCCAGTCGTCACTGGGAGTCCCATAATTTTCTGCCTTATGATACATCTATGCTTAGACAATTGCCACCAATAATGTGTCATTTAATATGGAACATATAGAACTTATAAATATAGCTATTTATTAAACTTCACCAGAATCGTTTTGGAATCGGCCAAATGAATAGCGGAATAATGTAAGGATTTATAAGGTTCTTTGTTCATTATTTACGAAATTCTTTGGATTTAATACCTTCTCTTCTGGTATATGAGAGAGAAAGACGTGATCTGGAGTATATGTTTTTTTTTTTTTTTTTTTTTTTTGTTTTTGTCTTTGCACAAACACTCTTCTGTTAGAAATGAATTTAGATCTGTTATCTCGACAAAGATCTCGTTACTAAATTTGGAATAATAGTTGACAGAGGTACGTGGCGAGTAAAAACGTCAGAACAGTATATTCCCATGGTTATCTGTGCGACTCAAGCAGAATCTGTCACTTCCTATGTCATCTCCAGATAGAATAAATGATTATTATATGCGAGATCCTTACATCAATGTTTGAATATTCCAGAGCAGCAATGTCCTCCTCTCACTAAAGGGATATGTTAATAAATAATAATGTTATTTATTTTCTGACATTGGGATTTCAAGAGATGTGTGTAAGGTTCGGTGATATGGAAAAAAAAAAATAACTACATACGAACAGATTGAACAATCAGTTCAGGTTCCACAAAGTTTTGTTTATTTCCACATAACTCAAGACACAGAAAAATATAAAATTCCTCTTTATATATTTGACTCTAGAAATGCAATATAATTTATCTGAATGAGATTCGTTAAAGCTGAGCTTCCGTTTCTTATTTGAGAAAATGACAAAAATTGATGATATCGGCTAAAAGGAGTTGGATTCTAGAATGAAACGTGATAAGATAAATTGTCATATTTCACCTTTATTTAGAAACAGAAGGACAGTATTCCAAATTCTGGCATTACTTTATATTTCTCTACATACATTTGTTTATATTTGTCTTTATATCCCACTAACAAATAAAAATTAAATGTTCGCGTAACTTAGTTTTCTTGAATTCAAAGTGATATTCATTCTTCCGGGCGCTTGATTGTAGTATATATATATATATATATATATATATATATATAATATGTGTGTTATAGGACACTTGACACTTCCGACACTTGAGTTTGAACATAGATCGCTAGTGAGCAAACTCAGGCGATCCCATTATTTAAGTGGATCACGTGATGATAACGCATATATAGGAAGTTGCGTGACATCTAGATCTTCATTTTTAGTCTAACCTCTATTACTATTCGCATCTGTATTTCTACTCTATCCTATATACTATACGGAGCGCTATTCTCTATAATATTTTTTCTACTCGGATTACGATTCGAGCGAGTATTATCGAGATAGTACTATTAGTGTGAATGTTATTCGAGTGTTATTTGAAGGCGTCTGACACCAGCATTGTTCAACAGCGTAATGTTCTTGTATAAGCGATTACGAAAAAGAGTATTACGAAAGTGACAACGAGTATTCGTTGGAATCACAAAAGTGTCAACGAGTGTTCATTGACGTCACAAATATATAATATGGATTAGAATCGGACAGAATGGTATGTGGAACAAATAGAAAACGTTCATAAAATCAACGTATTTCGCTTTTATTTAAGCTTCATCAGAAATGAAATATGGAGAAGAAAATTCTGGCATTTTTTATTTTTGTGTTGCTTGATTTCATTGATTAAGGCATCAGATGTATTTGTCTTGTCAGGAAGCGTTCGTTTGTATAATTCTTGTGTGTTTATATATCAAAAATGAAAATAATACTGACATATCATTTTAACATGTATATTTACCGAAATTACAGAAAAATATCTTTTTAAATAAATAAATAAATTTATATCAAACACTGCCTCCAAAAGACTTCAGATCTCCTGCAACTCCGACGGTCTCCATGTTCAAGTTTGGGGATACTGCCATTATGCTTGCCTTCAGTTCATTTTTGGTATTAAAAGGAGTTGGCCAATCGCTCAACTGCGCCCCACACATTAATCAAGGGGGTTGCAGTCTGGGGAGTTATATGGCCAGATGTAAGGGGTGATATGGGTTCCCTGCTTGCATGGCATGGTACAGTTCTGTTGCAAGACAGTCTTCCAGCTGCTACATTCTTAACCCTGAGCAACACTACCTCCTCAAGCAACTTGATATAGGGTCTTACCAACAAAATCGGAAGTATTTTTCTTATCCGAACGATTACATTGGGAAGTTATGGCAGCTAGGAAAATACAATCACCATTAGACTCATCCAACTCCTTCTGAATCCTCTGCACCGTCCTCAGATTAACTTGTAAACACCCTGAAATGTTCGTATTGGAGCTTCTGGCGTTAATGCCAAGTATTTCTGGCGGAGTGAATGTCGTCATGTTGCTCTTGCTTTTTCACAGACGGTGCCAAACTGACCCTACTATAATATACAGTCAATGAAATGAAGAACAAGCAAGCGCATGCGCATGAATTAAAAATATAAAATGGCGACAATTTACCAATCGCGCGCGCACATACACACACACACACACACACACACACACACACACACACTCTCTCTCTGTATGTGTGTATATATATATATATATACTGTTTGGTATTCGGTGCAGGAAGCTCAAATGCGGACATTTCAGCTTTTGGCTGTCAATGTAATGATATGCAGAGGATTCGGAGAGAATTGGATGTGATGGCGATGTTAGGTCTCAGTTCATTTACCCACAGGCCCTCAGACTTATCACAGAGGTCTACATCAAAGTGCCTTGAAGTGCCCAACTGACCCTACTATAATATACAGTCAATGAAATGAAGAACAAGCATGCGCATGAATTAAAAAATATAAAATGGCGACAATTTACCAATCGCGCGCACATACACACACACACACACTTATATATATATATATATATATATATACTGTTTGGTATTCGGTGCAGGAAGCTCAAATGCGGACATTTCAGCTTTTGGCTGTCAATGTAATGATATGCAGAGGATTCGGAGAGAATTGGATGTGATGGCGATGTTAGGTCTCAGTTCATTTACCCACAGGCCCTCAGACTTATCACAGAGGTCTACATCAAGTGCCTTGAAGTGGTAGTGCTGGCCAGGGTCAAGAGTGTGCTGGAGGACACTGTCTGTTAACAGGTCTTTGCTCCATGAGACACAAACGAGAGAAGCCAGTCATGGCTGTCAGACAATTTCTACGACCACATCCCCCACTTATACCTGGCCACTTAACTCTTCAGACTGCAACCTCCTTGATTATTTTGTGCGCGTCCCAATTGAGCGACAAACCAACAAAACTCCCTGTAACACTGAAGGCAAGAATTATGGAAATATTCACCAAATTAACCAAGGAAATCCTCCGGACGTATTGCAGCAGATTTTGAAAGCCGTGTTTGAAGCCATTTTATTGAATAAATTTAATTTGTATTTCAAGATATTTATTTTTGGATTTTTGGTAAATATCTGTTAAAATGAAATGTCTGTTATTTTCATTTTTGCGTATTTTAAACGACAATTTAGCTATCGCACCCAAATATATATATATATGTTTAGCGGTACAAAATTTTATGTCTCTCCTGAACAGACAAAAATTAGATTTATTATTAACACTCATGACAATAAAAAGTAAAAATTGAAAAACGGGCTAGCTAACCGGTTTCGTACCTCGCTCAACACCTAAATCGAGTAAACAATATAATATATAAAATAAGAAACAATCGACAAAGTGTATTAGTGGGAGGAAAAATATTTAAATGGTAATTAGTTGGGGGCCTAATATAAAGTACTTCTGTTTACAAAGAGAAGTCTTTAATGATAGAATGTAGAGGGCCTCGAACACTTTCAGGTGGTAATTTGAGTGTGACTTGCTAAGGATGGTAAAGGCATCACCACTAAAACTAACAGCACAATTATGGCTATTTATAAAATATTCTGCGATGGAAGACCCGTATGTATTGGTCAAAATATCCGAGGGAGTGTACTTTAGGTTTCGGATTTTCGCTGGAACTTGTTGTTTTATTCTAACATCCAGCCTTTGTGTCGTTCTCCCTATGTAGTCCGAACCGCAACTACATTTAAAAGAATCAATTAAGAGACTATTATGATATGGCGGGAGAATATCCTTACGCATAGTCGGAAGGACAGGCCTGGCAGAGAAAACAGCACGAATATTAGCGGCAAAGTAACAATGTCAAACTGCGGGAGAAACCTGCTTAGCAAACTTTGATACTACGTAGCCAAGGAAGGCGTAAGTACACAGGACAGCTTTTTACTATAGCAGGTTTGACTTTGTTAAATTCAGCAATTCTGTTGTTAATAATTACTTGAACAATGTCTAATGGGTAGGCACTTTTACAGAGAGTAGAAGTAATAAACCTGAGTTTATCATCCAACTTGATGTCCGAACAGATCATAAGAGCTCTATAGGTAAGGGTTAAATTAAATTTTGCGTTTCCTGAGACAAAAAGAATCTCAACAGATATACAAACCAGTAAACGTCGGTTTACGGTCAACAGAAGTAATAAAACCCGATGCAGATCTTCTGAGGAGTACATCGAGAAAGGGAAGAGATGAATCAACCTCCTTTTCCTGTGTAAATTTCAAGGCCGGTATATATATATATATATATATTGTATTATATATGAGTATGTATTGTGGGGCGCAATTGAGCGACAAACCAACAAAACTCCTTGTAACACCAAAGATAAACTGATAAGGATTATGGAGGTATTCACCAAGTTAATCAAGAAGATCATCCAGAAGAAAGAAAATATATATATATATATATATATATATATATGTGTGTGTGGTATCGAGCGTCCTGGCGAATGGATATAACCTCTAAATCTAGGACTGAATAAAGTTAAGGAAACATTTAATTTTATTGGTTACAGCTAATACTTCCTCCTTTTATGTTGAGCACTATCTTTCAAAAACTGTCTGATCCACCTTTTGTCGTATTTAAAATTTAGCGAATCGCACATCCTCGTTTAAAAAATATATATATATATATATATAATGTTTGTATTCCAAATATCAGTCTCTTCTGAGTATATTAATTTGTACTATATACATTTTCTCTCATATATTTACGGGTACATGCTTATGCCTAAAGATGCAAAATAAACGAAGATAATCTCTAGGCCAACCGCGCACATTGCTGAACTCAATCGCCTATTGAATCTTAGATCAATCTCTGGCTGAATGCTCTGCCGATCGCTCTATTTCGATAACAACAAAATCAGACGGTTAAAAAAAAAAAAAAGATCAAACGCATATTTCATTATTTAATCCATCGAATAACAATAGCCATTTCTAAGCATATCGGCATTTTTTTTGCTGCTTTTTTTTTCCTTTGTTATTATTGGCTTTGTAACAGTCAAATCATTGGTTGTGTGCGCTCGTTTGTTTCCCATGAACGTCTGAATATCAGGAAGAAATTAAAAAAAAAAAATAAGAAAATTACATCAGTTCCGATCCTATGTAAGCAACTTTCTCCATGATAATTTTATTTTATTTATCTAAGCATTCTTTCAGTGACACTGCCTGTTTGACATTGATTGGATCAACGCACATGACTGAATTCTTTTGGAATCTATAATATGGAAAAGACAGCTGCACTGAATATGAAAGCTTTGAACATTAGATTGCTCTTTTAGGGTCTGCGCTTTAAATTTAGCAGATGCGATCGGAAGAGGTTTATTCGATATCAATTTCGGGAGACTGAAACTTTTCAATAATAAAATCTCAGCTTCCACACGGTGTTAGCATTGTGTATAAATAACTACTTATGGAACCTGTAGGCTTAGGTTTCTGGGTGAAAACGAATATTTTACTTGGAATCAGATAGACCGTTGTAATTCTTGGAACTAATTATTGGGAAAGAGGGTCTCGAGAACTTAACACTCAGAAGATACTGAAGGCAAGAGAAGTAAAGAAATACATTGAATAAACTACTCCGGAGTTAGTGTGGATATAATGTCGCCGGTACGTGCTCGCAACCGAGCAACGAGATCCTCCTCCTCATCATCATCCCTTTCTCTCCGGTGGTGGTGTTGACGGAGATCGCTGTGATGGTCCAGCGTGCTCCTGGAAGAATTGTGAGCTGAATTCATAGCGGAGTGTGCGTGGTGGACGCGGCTGGATGAGTCGGGCCCTCTTGAGAGCACGTCGCAGATGCTTTGTATGTTGACGATTGGATTCGAAAAGCCCCGGTCTCTCCTTGGATCGTTCAACGCCAAGAACACCGATTTTCAGCAAGGGTTTCTCAGGTTTCAAGGAAGTCGTTGGATAGAAGGTAGAACATAGAGCAAGACTGTAAAGGCCAGAATGCTAAAATACTGGAAATTGAGGAGAGCCATGATCTTCCACTTGGGAAACACTTGGCGCATAAAAGATGCAGATGCAAGTTATCGGATTTTCTGTTATTTCACTAGTTATCTAGTCGGAATTTACCTGTAGTGAAATTGATGGATCGCCTAACTTGGAAACACCAAAGCATTTTGGGAAGGTTTCAACAAGATTATACTGGACTAATTAATAGTGTCTAAAATAAATTAACAAAAGAATTAGGATTACATTTCAAAGTATAAATATACAAATACATCCCAACTCCATCTTGTGTCATACATTTAAATAGCTCGAAAATACCATAGAACATTTATCCCAATTTACTTTCATCGATATAATCCACTTTACAAATGAAGCAACCTATATTTGGTATTAAATGACCACATCAGTGTCTATATGCTATTTAAGCCACTAATCCACTCACATCCGAACTGCTGAAGCTTAGCAGAGCTGATGATTATAATCTCTGCTTTATTAACTGCAACATAACACAAGATATATTCTCTGATTTTTCTGTTTCTTACAAATTATGTTCTTTCGATAAAATGGTCAAAAGTAGTCTTTTCGCTAGAAGACGTGGAACCGTTAGATACATTTTAAAATGTTCGCCCACCTGGCCTTTGAGAAAGAAAACAAACTCAAAAAGTGAAAGTCTTTCTGCTTTCAATCTGTTCTGCTTTACTTGATATTACTTCAAGTAACCATATCGATAGCATATTATTGCCTTTACTTGCAATTCATTAGTGGAAATCTACGTCATTGAAAATAAATTATTTGCATCTGTTATTTTCTTTCTGCTGATATTCTCTTTGATAAATCAATAATCGTATAATATGAACTAAAATCACGATGCATCAGCAATCGCTCAATATCGGTGCACTTGAGAACTTGCGCAGTGGGGTTTTCAGCAAGAGCTTCCGGAAGGATCTTCTAGCATTTAAATTATGCTTTTGTGGGTGTTCCATTACCTTGAAAAACTTCAGCTGACCTACATATGAAACATATATAATACAATCATGATTTCCTAACCAAAAATCTATCATCAATCTATCCATACGATCGACTTTCATATAACTATATAATGTTCTTGCAATGTCTATGGAATTTTTTTTAATGACATGTCTCTTCCAGCTACAAGAAACCTTGACTCTTCACAAATCCTGTGAATCATAAATTCTAGAAAAATAGTGTTTATTCGTCCACTTTTTCATGGTTTTAACTTCAAGGTTATCCTTTTTCTA
Organism: Acanthosepion pharaonis; assembly: GCA_903632075.3. Lineage (NCBI taxonomy): Eukaryota > Metazoa > Mollusca > Cephalopoda > Sepiida > Sepiidae > Acanthosepion > Acanthosepion pharaonis. The sequence goes on along the minus strand of CAHIKZ030004028.1, from coordinate 1,460,040 downwards.
TATTGGATAACACAGATATTGAGTACCGAGTACATATTACTATTCAACCCATATCTAGGGAGAAAATTTGCTTCATGTTCTACTTATGGGCAATGGTATCAAATAAACACAAATGACGGGGCCTGAATTTGATCTAGGTGCGCCGATAACCGTTACTCTACACGCATATCATGTGAAAAAGCAATGAATGAGAAATTGACTTTGCAAGTATGTCTCTGATCAAAGATATCTTTCAAATTATATCAGTTAACAGGAAAGTTAGAAGGGTTTGTTTCTGAGCAAAAACGAACACTTCTATTGAGTTTCTTTTCATATAGAAAGAACACTGGGTTTATAGAGAAAAAATTAACAGACATCCTATTAAAACAAGATAAACAGAAAACCAGCCTTAGTTTTTAACCATGACTTCCTTGGTTCAATTAATACCCACCAACATTTAGTCATTTGCTTTTAGAAGTAATAAAGAAGTAAGAGTTACCAAGCCCTGAGCACGAACCACATAACTCGGGAATAATTCTTTCCTGACCGCTGCCTTTATCAGTTAGATCCTTGATACCTCCGATTATATAGTTATATGGTCAGGTCTTGACTAATTTTCAGTCCATATTGTTCGATTTTTTTATTTGTAATTTTAAAGAGTTCTCAGTGCTAATTTTTTGTTTAATTTTTTGTCTCTCTTTCGAATGAAGATACTTATTGCATAATTAAAACAAGTTAAGATTTAGTTCTTGGGTCAAACTAAACTAATTGTGCTTTTGATTATTCAAGATATTTCCTCATGCGATGCTGGATCAATTTTGATTCAATCTGATTTACTTAGATAAAGAGAATTTTAGAGCAAAAATATTTTGTCAAGCAAGAGCAAATTAACAATATCATTGCCATTGTTTTATCTAGAGAAAACTTTCCTAAATCAAATTTTTATTTTAAATGGGCGAATAAACGATTTAAACACCTACTGTTTGCGTGTCGTTGGGCTGATTTTGTTAAGCGGCTTACCAACGCTTGTTTTATTTAATGCCAAAATGTAAATATTTTGTACGTAATTTTATACTTCCAGGGTAAAAGTTTGTTTTATAGAAATATGGTCTATACATTATCTGTCGAATTTTATGGTGTAAACCTATTTATTTGAAGTAGGACATTAAGTGGACAATCTTTTAGTAATATTTATGTCGTACAGGTGCGAAATAAGTCCATGCAGTAAAAATGTATTTCACCATGCGAGCAGATTTCTACGTTGTACATCGTGACAGAAATTCATCCTTCTGCAAGTAGGATCAGGTGAGGTATATGTGGCCTAATTGCAACCATGTGTTCGCGAATGAGAAATGTTTTAAGAGAGGATAGAAAATGCGACACTGAAATCTGAAAGCGCATTGGATTAGCGAAACGTGAATTTCAAAAGCTAAACCAAGTACTAAGAAACATGAAAATCGTTTAAAACAACGAAACGAATGTGCTAAACTGCTGTGTCATATCAGTCCTCCTTCCTGCAATAAAACTGGAACATATCCTCATAGATGAAGAGAAAACTAGTGGATGCAGTGTTATAGACAAGCGTATGGTTGCAAGAAAGAAATACGACAACAGCAGAAATAGATTTACGTGATTTATTTCAACAGGAACGTGTGGGTTTGGGACAGCTACCTTGTGGTATAGTTCATAAGCCGGTTTTCGATCTGGATTGATTTCTCATAGTAGTTCACACTGGTTGGCGCTGGCGCTCCCCCTGTTGACTGCTGCTGACCCCTCAGCCTGACCGTGACAGGTCTCTTCCCTGGCCTCCTGTTGACTGCTAGGTGTACTTCCGTGTGATCCCTTTTATGGCGTTTTTTTATGGCTTAACAGGCTCGAAAAACGACGCGAGTATAATTAGGAGGGAAGCATTTTTATTGGTCGAAGAATAGAAACACTTTAAAATATTATTTTATTTTTCGACCAGAACTCGTGCGTCGGGAACATGCGTAAACGAAGATAATGGTCATTTTGTGACGGGGCCTTGTCCCGTTCATATCCGGCTCTCGCTCTTGAGTATGTTAGTTTATTTGCTTGTAAATCAGCCGGGATGTATCTTATTTTATTTTATAACAGCAGCAACATCGTTTTATAAAATGATACGATGAGTTCTATGTATGCGAAGATTTAGCAATTCTGTAGCCTTGAAGGAAATGTTAACGAAAAAAATACTTACACCCAGAATCAGAAACAGCTGAAGTTTCATGGACATATAAAGAGGAAGGAGGCCTCGACAACATCACAGAGCATATCGATGGCACGTGATATAGGGGAAGCAGTGGTTCACCTACATGAAGAGCTTTTGTGACTAGAATGTGAAACATTGCAGGAGACTTGGAAAAAAGAGAAAAAAAAACTGCGAAGAGCCACTAGTGATAACAGACTCTGTAGAGCCATGGTCGCTTACGACTCGGTAGTAATATTTCCTAAGAAACTTGACCAATTATCCGCGTCAAATATTTCGTGCTTTGGGAAATTTCAAGAGGACATTTTAAGCACATGTGTTTATGAAGGCTGCAAGCTTGCCAGTCATGCAATTTAGTTTCCGAAAAACAAAAAGTCTAACTACACGCGGTTCTGAAGTATTATGTTGATACAGGACTCAGGTGAAAAGGGTCCGGAAAGTTCGTACAATCCCGTAGATGGCTGTCGCTAATTTTGGTTGATGCTTGTTTTTGTCTTCACTTAAATTTGAAGCTGAAAAACACGAGCTGCTTTTTTTTAAAATGACATTTGCCTTAAATCGCTACCTCACCCCGCTGATCATTAGGACCATACAGTTGTTTCGAAACTCATAGAAATTTCGCATAATTGGCTTTTTGCCAGCGGCGAAGCTTCGGACAAACGTGTTTAGAGGAATGCTGAAAATGCTCAACTCCAATCAATTCCAACACTTGGCCAAAGATCAGAACTTGTCAGTCCAAGAAATCTTTCGCTCTCTCTTAAATATTACTATTTAAATTTCACTTCACATAAGTATATTCTCTACTATAGAAGAGGCGCCTTGATGAATATCATTTATTCATTTAAACTATTCATGCATAAAGAGTAAAATTAGCTTTTGTTAATATTTGGGTGTTTTAAATTTTTTTCAGATTTGTGTTTAAGTATTCTTGATATTCTTTTTTCATATACATTTAGCTTTTTAAAAAAAATGCTCTAATTTAGGGTTTTGTATGTGTATTTTATGTAACTTTCAACGACTTTTGTTATATCGACTAATAAACCGCCGATGGCTATAAATTTACTCACGGGGAGTATATTTCCTGCAAAATTCCGATTAAAAGCCATATTGATTTGTTTATTTTAAAACTATGAATATTCATCTTCTGTCGCTTTTTAGTGAATGTTGCTCTGAGTCTCCATGGCCGTCTGTATAAGTACTTATTTAGTTCTCTAGGTCTGTTTTATGTCGTTAAGTATAAACTTTGTGATTAGCGGCAGAGATGAAATTGCTCACTGGCTATTATATTATCTATCTCTCATAATTATTTTGAATTGAATATTTTATGAATAATAATATGAAGACAGAATTTCCATTTGGCGTTGGGTAAAACAAAATAGGATTTAGTTTGTGATAAATATTTTTTAAAAAAATAACAAGTCTCACATCTCCAGGCAATTTATGTAAACACCCAGTTTTCCTGGTACGGTCTCTACTTCGTTTCCTTAGAACAGGGGTGTCCACACTTGTCAGAAAGACCCAGAGGTGATTAGGTGAATATGCGTGAGGGTCAGCCATCCTGTTTAGCATTCTTTGAACCATTAAAATTAAATGCAACTGAACTGACGAACATTTTATTGCAAATGTTATATTTTAATTTCTTCATATGGATGGCAAATTTAAACAGATTTTACGAAAATCACTCGGCGATATCTGAATCCCATATTAGATGAAGTAAAATGTGCTGGAAAAAATGACTTCTAGGAAGCTATAATATATCACAGGTTAATGCTAAACATTACATATTATTGGTAATCTTGTCTGTTAAATTTTAAGTTAAAAAATTAAATAGGATTTGGTGGGTTTTTTTTTTTTTGTTTTATGGCATATCAAACTCAGTCTGTCATTTAATGCAATAAAATTTTTGAAATAGATTCATAGTGGTAGTTTGGTAAAAAAAAAAAAAAGTTGTGTATGTATACACATATATTTAAACAATTTTTCAGTTACTCGAATTTTTTAGTACAATCCAACTTCTTTTAGGAAATATACAATCTTGGATAGTTTTATTTTTGTAAAAAGTGTCTTTTTTAAATTACTCACGTGGTTTGGTTTGTTTGTTTCCCCAAAAAAACGTATTGCTGGTAGTATTTTTCCCCAATAAACGTGTTGCTGGTAATAATTCTTTTTACAAAGTATTGCTGATAATAATTTTTCCTTTGAAAATTATTACTGGTATTTCTAGTGTTAAAACCTATTTTTACCCAAGTTTGAGTGTCACATAGCTGGGACCCTAACAGATGCTACCACCCCGGGCCAGGGTGGACCTGGAAACACCAGCAATTAGGTGGTTCCACGCTCCTCAAAACCTCCTGATCAGAGGCCTTGCTGTTGGATGTAGTTTATCGTCTTACCCAGGATGCGGATGTAGTTTGTCATAGCCAGGATGGATATAAATACGAACATAACCGCAACATTCATCTGATTAAGAAGTAGAAAGCATAAAGTGACACAAATCCAAGTATATTATAACTGATTTTTTCCAACACAAAACAAATTTACTTCACTAAAATTTTAGAATTTATTCATCTCGGTTGACCAAAACAAATAAATTGTCTGCATTAATGTGCAGGGTGAAACTAAAATCTGGACTATAGTATGTAGGACATGTCTGGTTCAAAAGTGATTTTAGGAATTGACAGGAAAAGCCCAAGTTCAGGGTCACATCTCCAGAAAGAGGCACCACAGTGCCCCTGTCATCTTTTGGTAAAACATGAAATTGCATTTCTTAGGTGTGTACTTTACATACTCTGACAATACTGGCGGGCCGTAAGGGATACATCCAATGACAAAGGATGGAGTGCATATGAAATTTGACTGTAGGCCGTAATTGGCTCATGGGTCGTACTCTGGACACATCTGCCTTAAAACATTGACAGCCAGAGGTGAATTATAAAAATCTTACTTCAAAGGCTAAAATATTACAATGGCCAACCACATTTTTATGAGGTGATTTATAGCTTTACTTGAAGATAACATTGTTTTCACATTAAAAGTATAAAACTAGGTTGGCGCCCGCAGAGGCAATCGTACCTGAAAATGCCAAGCATGATATAATTCGTTGTCGGCGTCATAATAAAAGCTGCCAATCAAAAATTACTTCGTGGTTGGCAAACAATGTGCTAAAATGAAATTATGCAAGTAATAGATTTAAATAAGTTAAAAAGATGAATTCACAACTAAAATCCTTTGTTATGATAGGTTACAGTTGTTTGTTTATTTTTATGCAATATCTGTCCAGGACGTAGGTGATCATGGCACTCCATATATTCTTTATTTTCCATTAATCTTTGGACAGATAGTGAAGTGGCTACCGTTGCCTTTCCAGTGGTTTAGAATCCGGAGTTTTTTTTTTCTTCTAGGCTGGCTGCTGCTCAAGGCTAGAGATCATAATCTAATATATATATATATATATATAAAACATACAATTGGAGAGAGAAGGGATGGAAGGTCCTTAGTGAAAACATGAACGCAATCGACTCAGGAAGAATTTGAACACTTATCTCCAAATTCACGCACCAATAACCTTTTTAACGAGATGCACATTATGAAACGAGTTAGTCAATATATCTAGTTCATCATGTCGACTGATTTATATTATAGAAAATATTCATCTTCCTGGATGCTTATCACTGGCATTCTTGTGCCCAATAAACTTCAGCTTATTAAATACTAAGATCATCTCACTTTGTAGCTGTCGTTAGGAAGATGATCTCAGAAACAGTACGACAACGCGATGTTGCTGAAAAAAAGATTACTTCCAGAGCAAATACCTATGAAAAAGAAAACACGTATGTTTAAATTTTGGTAAGCTAATCGAACTGAGATATTTGAAGTCACATTCTTTTCTCGTGAAATCGCTCCACGTTCGATAAGTCACATTTGTAAATTGAGTTCCAAAACTGGTGACGACTGATATGACTGAAAGATTAATGAATAATTTCTGCACATTACGTCAATCCCCATGTCGGATGCCTGTCTACGAAAATTACGATGTAAGATGACTTGATGATCAATTGCAGTGAGTTGTTTAGACATACGTGAAGCACAGACAGAAAGACAAACGTTTTCTGCAAATAACCTTTAAATGATGAGTCACAAGATCGAACAGCAATTAATCAATCATAATAGAACCAAACGGACTTAAGTAATTACGCGAGAGTCGAATGATTATTCAAGGTCAATCCCTCAATTTTTTCGTCCAGTTAACTGATGTTTCTGCCATATTTAGGGATTATAGCGGGTGGGGGGTTATTACTAACCTTATTTTGTTTGGTTTTCATGTAAATCGTATTAATTCATATTGTAAAAAAAATCATTGTTTTTTTTTTTTTTCGTTTTTTTTTATAAATTGTTGTTTTTATTCCCCTTCCCCCACAGACTTTGAAATGTACATATGGGGACTAGTCTGGATTTCATAGAGACATTGAGGTATTATGGTGGATGTAGTAAGAAAGGTAGGAGAGAATGTATTGTTTTGGTGTTAGGACTATTGTTGGCATGTCTGGGTCAGTGTTTGTGGCTAGTTAAGTTTAGAATTAAGACAAAAGAAGACCGTCCTTTCCTCCACCCCCCTTTTGGCCTTGTGCCACATCTATTCAAGGTTAATTATTCCTGAAACATAAAACAGTAAATTCGCTGGGGTTTTTTGTTTGTTTTTTTTGTTTGTTTGTTTGTTTGTTTTTTTACTGGATACCCTTTTTAGATCGTAGCCACACTACCATAAACACTGTCATTTTCACTGACGACAGAAAGAATGTTCGAATTTTCCGCCTTATATAGCACAAGTTCAATTCAACATTTAACAAGTTAAATTCAACTTTTAACAAATTAAAAGAATGAGGTGCTCATTTCGCCGGTGCAAACTGAACAATATAAATAACTGAAACGTTGCGTAATGGACTTGTTGTATATAATTGACGAGAGGTTTGAATCTAATTTATCAATCAGGAACTTTTGATCTTACAGGAGCTCATCTGTGATGACTCCAATACGTACTTGACTTGCAGTAAGAGATATCAAAATGAAATATTTACTTTGGGTCAAAATTATGTGAACGCTCGACCTACAAAGTTGAAGAAAGTGTCCGTCATTTCTCCGATAGAATATCGAATGTTCGATGTTAGAGAGAACTATACACTCCTTCACGTCCGATGTTAAATTGACTGTGTGTAGATGTGAATAAAAAAAAAATAATTAACACATAAAAGATTTAGTTTTATGTTCTTAAGTAATGCGAACAACGTTACACATATTTAAGAAACAATTAGTCTCACCCTCACTGGGTGCCAAATATCTACATCTTTGCTCGGCGTAGATTTTCTTTCGGGTGCCTCAAGCGATAGTAATCGAAATGTTCTCTTTATACTATTCGATGCTACGATGTGATGACGTTTTTTTCCGCCTGCTGGAACGAAATGTTCGTTCAGGCCCGATGCAAAACAGAAGTCATTGTAAGGTAATTTTTCTCTACTGGTAAGCGGCTCTCCTTAGAAGTATTTTTTATTTGATAATTTTCCCATATTAAGCTAAGCGTTGTCTGAATACATTTTTTTTTTATTTACAATGCTTTAAAATTTCAAGTCGAAAGGAAAAACGAATAAAAAGAATTCGCTCTGTATTCTATGTGAATACCAATAAATTGTCTGAAGACAGCGAATATTTCTTTTTAATCATTCTCCCACAACCATGCAATGCACTTATGTCATTAGTACGCAGGTTTTTATTATGAGTGTTAGTGAAAGAAAACTGAGGATAGGGAGGATTAATAAAAGAAAAACAAAAGAACGGGGTTCAAGAAGACAGAAGATGACGATTGACATTGCATTTCAATTTTTTTATTTTGATTATCAGGGAAACAAGGAAACGGATGCTAGTTCAAAATGTAGGAAGCACGAGAAAAGACTGCTGGAGCAGAAGTGGTGGTTGCATTTAAGTACTTTAAAAAGGCCGGGATCTAGATGTTAGTCTAGTAGCACGCTTAAATTAATCTAGTCGTGACACTAAGGAAAAATCTCGTCAGAGCAATTCCAATGAAATTATTTTTAGAATGGTCAGGGGGAAGCCATATCATGTCGGTGAGAAAGTGACTGAAGAGATACCCGGCCAGGATCGATTACATTACAGATCCTTTTTTGGATTTTATCAATGATAATGAAAAGTGAAAATATTGATGACAGCTTTGATCTTGAGATGGTCGCATATTTCCATAAACTCACCATGGTTGAAGTTCGGACAGGAGTGAAAACATTATGAATGCTGATTTCAAAACCAGCAAAATCATCTCGACGAGAAAGATGGGCACAACAGTTTTATTTTTTCGCTTCTCATAATTTGTCTTTGTGCAAGACAAAACTGAACGTCATATAAATTATTAAGTGGATGGGACGTCGTCTAGCCTCCGAGGTGTTAACACTACACATCCATGAAAGATTTATGAGAAGATCTTTCGGAAATTCCACGGTCATTATTTGAAGCTAAAGAAACTGAAACGATTCGGTGTTTTAAAATAATAGTTTTCTCTTGTGACCTAAAACAATCGGCACACACATACATACACACACACACATATATATATATATATATATATATATATATATATAGTGAGAGAGACACATATTTGCGTTTAAAACTGAAATTAATCTCACTCAGCCTGCAGATCGAAAATCTCGAAAGAAAATGTTCCTCTCTGCAGGAACCGAATCAGAAGATGGTTTCCTCATAATGAAGGGAATATGATACCTGTCGCGACATTCATTGTCTTTAACGAGATATTGAATCACTAAATTTGTAGTTGATAACTTCACTTTTATTTTTAAATTGTGTAGCTTGTTATTTAAATATGTATATTAATACGTATTCATTTTTAAGGCCACCATGTTATCTGTCATTTGGAAATTGCCAAGAAAAGAAATTCAAAAATTGCTTCCTCAAAATACGGTGTAATCGAACGCATGTGATTTTTTTTCTTTCCAATAAGGTAGTTTGTAATGCGTGATTGAATGAATTAAGAGCTCTTTCAAACTATATATTGCATTGGTCATCGTAAAAAAAAGCAAACTTTCAGAAATGTTGTCATCCATAATTATTTTGTTCCTGTTCTGAAAGTCATTAATCGATATTTATTGTTAGAGATCGCTCCCTCGCTGTTTTCTCAATTGATCAATTATTTTTAATCGTTTAACTCCCATGCAAAGCAGTAAAGCTACAAGGAACAAGAGGTTCATGAGTGTGAAAGAATATCAAAACAGAAACTTTATTCAGGAGCGATAACAATAGGAGAGTAAGCAAGAAGACAGCAGATAAAGATTGACATTGCATTTACATTTTAAATGATCAAAGTTAGCTGGAAAATATGGACACGGAAGAAAGTTCCACAAGCGAGAACTGAAGAGAGAAAAACGATTTGAAGGCTTTTTAATATCTATTGTAGATAATCAACAGGAACAATCTACAAATTAAAGTTTGACTAATGCCCTCATCATTGATGTTAGAATCACAATCTTTATGCTCTTGCGTAATATTTTTCAGCTCTTAATTCGGGTATCCTTAGGGGAATTTCGACCGCAGCTCTTCATTTAACATCGGGGATAAATTAATCTCGATTCGCTTTGCATGTCTAGGAATATTTTCCTATAATATTCCTAACTTTATTGGGTCTATTTAATCGTGACGTTTTTGCTTGTATACTCAGATGGAAGTCTATTCTTAATTTCCCTCACTTGAAATTCAGTAGTTTATTGAATGTGAATCGTTTTTGTCCTTTTGTAATAAGTAATTTACCTTTTGAGTACATTAAAATATTTTAAGATTAAATGCTTAGGATAATTAATGTATGTAAGATTTTGTAGTTTCATTGACAGGCATAGAGCTCCAAGCAATCATGTTCTGATGTTGCCATTTCAATAGTGACTTTTTGTTTAATTTATCAGGATGTTTCTGCTTAAATAACCCATCTTCTCTAGTAGGTTTTCATATTTATAGAAAAGATGGATTTATATATTTGCAAAGAGCGTAAGTTAAACGTAAATGGAAGCTATTCCAACAGGAGTTTGAACTCTGCCCGTCTTTTCTATTCAGTGTGCCGTTAACAATTATGCTATCTCAAAATTTAATGAAGCTTACCTGCGATTAAATATTTAAATCAGGGAGAGATTCGACAAATTTTATTTTGGGTTTTGATTGGCTACTTCGTCAAAGTGTCGATATTTTACAAGAAATTTTCGAAAAGACATTGTTGATAAGCTTATTTGCAAATAATTCATGATAAGTCGATACGAATGGGTAAACAACAAAAAAAAAATAAACAGGACAGTGATTTTTCGTAATGTAATGTAGTCACAATCGTTTCCCCGTTCATTGTTTCCCTAATCTTTAACCTGCAGGAAATTTTTCATCCATACTTAGAAAACAAAGATAACGATAGATGCTAATAAATAAAACATGATGATACCGTCCATCAGTGACGATCGAAAAAAAAGCCAGAAGCGAAATGCCGAAGATGATATCGTAAACCAAAAAAAACGTGACAGTTCAATTCTAAATAATACATTCCTACATACGCTTGTTTATATATAAAATGAGAATATGTGAGTGTGTTTTAATATAAAGCCATAGAAATAACAAGGAATTTAGATAATACTAACATGAAAAGAATGTATTTCGGACTAGTAGCATCTGTCCTGTGGTGAAATCGAGTTGCTAATTCCAAATCTCGGCTGGTCGCCGGTGTCCATGACCTCGTGGATCGATACTAATATCTCAATTGAATATGTATCGAATTTGTCTGGCCGGTCTGTTGGACTGATTAGAGTCGGTGGTATTCCCCAAATGTTGTTGATATCTTGAACTTCTCATTCCCTTTATCTGTCTTATTCACTACTTCTTTCTTTACTTCCTCGTTCACTTAGTTTTTTCTCTAGTGAAAACGACACGCCAATATACTTTACTTTTGTTTTCTTTGAGAGAATGTATGTGTTATCTTTCTTCTCGGTTAATACGTATATCAACCTATGGTATTATTTCATTCTCTCTCTCTCATCCAATTTTCACTTGTCGCCATGCTTTACTTGACTATTCGCTATTCATTTCACCAAACGTATATCTTCATCTTATTTTGATTTCTTCCTCTAATTTTGTATCATATAATCAACTCGTCTTTCCTTTTCAATGTATGAAGATCCATCAGTTGAAAAATCTAGACTACCCACACATATTTGATGATAGTGGTGAATGCTCGTGCCGAAACAACCACATATTTCGGAAGAACAGGTGCACATAGTTGGCCAAAAGTCCTACAAATTGACATCCTCAGATTTTGAATTCAGAGTTGTCCTCTCCCTAGCGAGATTGTAAACCAAGGTTAAAAGTCCTATTTGCCTTACTATTTATCTTATTAGGGAGAGAAAATAAGATCAATAGATTTCCTAAGTGCATTTACGCATAAGTGAATAACAAACTCGACTGGAATTCGAAATCTGTTCAGGAAGTTCTCATACCGAGCCGCACATCTATCATCTATATATATATATATATATATATATATATATATATATACTAGCAGTAGAGGCCAGCGTTGCCGGGGGATGTAACAGTAAGAGATAGATCAAGTATCGACCATCATAAAGACTGAAAAATAAAATTGACAAAGATTGTTTAAGGTTGACGGACACGCATGTCTTAATTAGTTTTTTGTTTTTTTTTGTTACGAGTTGGTCAAACTCAAGCAGAGACATTGTTTTCAATCGTCATGAGTCTATCGATTGAATAGAATTTTATTATAAACCATTGTCTTTTAAATGGAATTTTTAAAGCATTCTGAATGTAAAAATAAAGAAAAAAGTGTGCAAGACAATAAGAAACACTACCTGCCAAAAAATAAAGTGAAGTTTTGTTGAAATCGGTTAAAAAATGTAGGAAATCCGATCCCATATATAAACGAACACACACAAACAACCTGGGTTTTATAATAAGTGTAACTCGATATGAGTTGTCCCCCTTTCATACTGGTGACAGAATCGTGTTTTATCGTGTTTTCAAATTGATTTCGTGCAAAAACAATTGTGTTTTTCCAATTTTTGGCGCCGTCAGAACCACCGCAAGGTAATTTTACGTAGTCCTGTGAAGTTTTGTTGAAATCGGTTGAAAAATGTAGGAAATCCGATCAATATATAAACGTACAGACACACACACACAATCTGCGTTTTATAATAAGTAAGATTAAGAACGGTGTTGCGCACTTTATCGTTCCGGTGTGCATCTATGGCAGACAATTTATAAGAGCTATATATATATATATATATATATCTCCCCTAATGAGCCAGGTACTACATACCTAGGTTTCACCACATTAGGGCGAACTGGTTTTGTATCAGAAATTTACGATACTGGGCGATTTCTTTCGTCCTGTTCGGAGGTTTCTGTTGCTTTCATTACCCCCGCCACATTTTTCCTCGGATGCCAATTTATTTGAAAATTGTGCTATCCAGTTTTTTCACCCACCGAGCTTAAATAGATTTACATTTTATATATAATTGCCATCTGTCGTAAAACGTTACTTTTTGCTCAAGAAATTCCGTTCGTCTCTAGGTGAATTTCTGTGGTAGACAAGATTTTGTTGGCTCAATCTAGACTTTTTTTGGTGGGGGTGGTTGTTATTCGAATTTTTCCAGTATGAAGCCATGTATAAGGGTCAAATGAAGCCACACCGTATCAGAAATCACGTGTTAAACATTTCTAGGCTTTTGTTTTAAAGAAAAATGTGGTACGCATTTTAAGATAACATTTCCTGTAGTGATGGATATCGTATTTAATATGGGTTGAATAGTTTGTACAATAATGCATTCTAGCAATTGGTGTCTTCTCATTCCTGAAGTGCTGGGTAATGTTTTATTAGATTATATTTTTCGTATTGATATCCATCAGTAATCGCTCAAGCAACCTTTTGCTCCGTCTGTTATACTTTCTTTTTGATATGTGTCTCCAATTCTATCGCTTTACACTTTCTGTATCATAACGTGGCCTGCTATCTGATGATTTCTGGGCGTTTTTCATGTTTGATCTGTGGGATTTATATTTGGTATCGGATTATGGACGTTAACAAGGAAGAGTTTCTTTTTTAATATTTGTAGGAATTTTTTCTACAAAGCTGCAAATTTTCGAAACATTCGTATATACTTGCGACTTTTTGTGATTGAAGTATTCGCGTATTTTCCGTTATTCTTTTATCTGTAAAATTCAGGATTCTGAATTTTCTCTTGAGGAATACTGTAAAAGACTTTTCATAGATACCTATCCTAAATACTCTGATTTATTCTGAAGTATATTAACATCTTGCCTTTATTTTCTTTTATTTTTTTTTCCATTGCGGGACATATTTATATAGGTTGAGTTTGTGTAAATATTTTAAATAGTAGCACAGATGTTAATATATTTAATCGCAACTCTTAAGTCCTGCCGTCTAATACTCTGTATTTTCTGCCACTGTTAAAAATTATTTTCTCAGTTGTTCACTCTTTTTGAAACCGTCTCTTACACTTCTCGTTTTCCCTTTTCTGACAAATTTCTGTCAACGTCTCGCACATTGCCCTGCAAACTTCATCTGCATCGTCTCTTTTCTCATGCAGATTTCATCGACCGACTTAACTATTTCCTTTTGGTTTGGAATCTCACCGGTCCGTTAACTTCTTTCTTTCCACCGCCTTTTCATGTGTCTCTTTCAAAGCCGCCTTTCTTTCTGCTTCCAATATTCCTCACTATCGCCGCCCTTTTCCGCTGCTTCCTCCAGCTTGACGTTGCTCGCTTCGAATTCTCTGCAAATTTTCATTGTCGTTTCTCATGAATAATTCCTTGCAACTTGTGATAGCAAAATGTACACTTGACCCACTGGATACCAGAATCACATGCTTCCACCTGCATCAACGCCAGACATTCGCTCACGTCTTTTATGCTGCATGCAGTCAACTCTTTCCCTAATACAAAAAAAATATCTTGGTAAAAGCATCGTTTACACTGGTTTCAATTTAGAGGAATACCATCCAGCTTTCGCAAGAGATAATCTGTTTAATTTTATCCGCACTATTCAGGCGTACATCAAGTTCAGTTCATTTACAGAGTTCGTTTCTCAGAACTTAAGAAATTTATTTAATTCGTTCCGACTTTTGCATTATTTGTAAGAGAAATATGGATTATTATTTGTGTCTGTAGAACTTAGAGGCTGTCAGGATTAACAATTCCGGTGAAATATTTTTGGTGCTAAATCTTGGTGAGGTAAAACCTGACAGTATATTGGAGGGGGGGGGACAAAGACTTTGATATGTGACACCATGAATGACGCGGACACACAGAAAAGTGGATAGCATGAGATTTTTATGTCAGTCTCGGGTGTTTGATGTTTTATGACAAGGGATCAACTCTCAGTGATATATATTCTTCGAAGTCATCACCCACTTGACCGAAAATGAATAAGGATAAATAAATAAATGGAGATTTTGGAGTTTAAGTGACGTATAACCGGACGTGAAGAATCTCCATCTACGATTCTGTATTAACGTTCATACTTTAGTTTTGGATTGCCCGTTAATGGGAAGACTGTCGTTTGGCTCCCGATGGTCCTTGTTAGATTTACCATCGTTAATGTGCGGGAAGTGGTAAGGGTAAATTCTAAATCTGTGATTTCATAAGTCCAAGAATTTGCCTCAAGCGTCAGCTTCTTAAGTAGAATCTGCAATATTATCGGTTCTGACTTTGTATCTCGGTTTCAATCAATTTCCCACCACAATAACATAGCTTCCTCGTGACTTTTCTATAAATATTTTCATGGTAATCGTTCTGTTAAGATTTTTTCTGTTATCGAGATTTCTTGAATTTAAGCGTAGTACTAGTAAGTCGTTTTCATGCTTTTAATGTTGAAGTTGCTAGGTGTAAGCGTAAAATCTATGCTAATAGTAACTTCTCTTTCGCTTCTCAATAGTGGAAGTCTATCCCAGCTTTTGTTGCTGTTCTGAAAACTACGATCTTTAAAAAAATTAAAAGCAACATCAGTCGTAATTTTCTGCCTCGTCGAATTCTCTTAGTTTATTTACCTGTCTCCCCAATGAATTTTCTTCGTTTCCTTTCACTCTAACCATTTGTATCATAGTAGCTTCATTGACTTTCACGGAATGCGCTTTATATTTAACAGAATCTCTTAGAATTTGTTTTCTGCAAAATTCACTGAGATACTAATATTTGGTTTTCTGTGGTTATAAGTTACTTTCTGACATCCTGTAGCGTTATTAATCAGTTATTAGAATATCTTGTGATATTTTCCAATGTCTTTACGCCATTCAGTCAAAATTTTTACCCTTTTATGTCTTTTTTTTTTTGTTTGTTTTTTTCTTTATTTTCATTAACTTCTAATTGTGGGTTCTGTTGACCAGAAGATTGTTGCAAGGAGAGAGAGTATGAAATAAGTGACAAATTGTTGCGGTGATGTGTGAACCGAAGCACTTGTTTCATAAAAAAAATTACCACGCAAGCTTCGTATTATTTGGCAGAATTAAATTCCCTGCGTTAGAACAGTTGCTATTATGTAGGAATATAAGCGATCGACCTTTTTGAATAACTGCCAAAAAATAACTGTAATTAAATGCTCCACCTTCTTTTGGATATTAGTCTCTCTTGTGGTGTTATACGGACAGTCACATCACTTGAGATGCTGCTGCTGTGTTTCTGTAGCAAGTATTTTTTTTTTTAAAGGATTTAGTTACCAATATTGCCTTCCTAAATTGGTAAGAGTCCTGTCTGCCCTAATATTTAACCCAACGTTTGTGGGTTGACTAGTTCAATTCCTACCGTTTCTATTATGATTATTGGCGCAGAAATGAACGCCACAGACTCGGCAAAATTTGAACATAGCATACCGATTCTACTTTTTGTCCCAATGTTGATGATTTCCAGAATAAATTTTCTTCAATTTATCTTTCCGTAATTAATTAATTTCTTCATTCGACGTCAGTAAGTATCTCGTCCTCAAATAACCTCTTTCATTGTAAGTCGCTTGTTCGTGTAGAAGTCAGTCAGGTTTAATAAACGAGGCAAACCAAACCTGACGCTACGCCGTGGATCATACTAGCCAAATGTTTCTTAACATTTCTTTCTCCAAACGGCCATTTTTAAAAAAAAAATAGGGACAGAATAGATGAAAATAGATTAAAATTGCACGGGTAAATGGAGCAAAGTTAATGCATCATATATAATGTTGGGTGTTTACGTTTGATTTCGCACGCAATGACGTGAAGTAAGCTTAAGCGATGATAGCCAAGTCATCATCCCCGGGTCAAAACCATACAAACCGCTCAACTTGAGATTGCAGATTGTTGTTGCTTACAATATAAACGTTTTTTTTTCTTTATTATATAACCTGCTACTTTATAAGCAAGTGTACTAAATTTGACTAAATTTTAATCTTTACTTTTGCTTGTTGGTTTAGCGTCATATCAACTCCTTATGGGTCACTTACTGCCAAAAATGTATATTCTTGTGAGCATTAGTAATTCCTGTAATGTATTGATGATATTTTTCTTTACAAAAAATATTGCTGGTATATTTTTTTTTACTATGGTAATGGATTTTACGTAAAATATATATTTTTATACTTAGTTTTTTTACCCCAGTTTGAGGGTTAATTATTAGCTTGGACCCTAAATGGTTACACTACTCTAATTTGATATCCTAGGTTAAGCAACGAAAATTTAAAAAAGACTTAAAAACTTTAAATTAACCATAAAAATAGATGAATACGCTATTTTATTTCAAAAATTGTAACCTTTATGTTTTATTGAAATGTCTTTCTTTACTCTTTATTCGACACATGCATACAGATGTGTAAAAAAAAAAAAAATAACTCAATTACTTGTGAAAATCTGAAGGTTTTCATGGCAAAAACCCGTAAATCATTTACAGCCATTTTTTAAAATTCGGCTACAATTGTAAATATATAAGAAATAATAGAATAGATAAGTAGATCTAAAATTGTGATTTGATCCAATCAGTTTAAAGGGTCGGATCTGAATGTCCGAAAATATAGCGCACATTTAATAATTATGCTTCCTGTTCCTTTGACAGTTTATAGCACCCTCCCAAGAGAGCATTGTCGCTCATGGAACGAATCATTGATCTAGTTTAGCTGACTGCTCATACTGTAGCTGTTCGACCATTACTAGATGCGCTACACTTTATATCTTGTCAAGTAAAGGTCAGTAAATACGGAGAAAAAAATTAGTCGACAAACCAAAAGGAAAAAAGTAAAATAGCTAAGCCAAAACGGTTGTGTACTTACCGTGTGAGAGTAAACACATTTAGCAGTGTAATTAAATTAACCATTACTGTGTGCTGTACGGATGCAACCGTCAGATTAGACTGAACGAGAATCCTGTCCCGTGACTGATATGGTCGCTTATTTCGTATTGATACCTGGATAGTACACGTGGATTGATATCATCCAGGATTTTAATTGCTTATTTTCAAAATGCGCTCAAATAGAAGTCTACTGGTAAGATATTAACTTTTCCGAGCTTTCGCTTAGACTAACCTTATATATATATATTTTAAAGATCGTTTATTAAAAAAGAAATATTTGCCAATTCAGATGGGTTAATTTATTCATTTGAATAGACCCACAACAAAGAGTGGGAGAATTTGTCTTTAAGTAATACAAATTCCTTGTTCTTTTTGCACAATTTAAAACTTGGGACTTCAAGAAGTGTGCACTGGAAAACTGTTGTGAACAAATCTGGAGTTGGAAATAAATTTCTATTTAAACAAAAGAAACAGTTTTTTTTTGGTTTTTTTTTTCGAGCCAAATGATGAGCCAAGAAAATGATAATTACTGAAGACTTGTTACTAAAGAAGCTATTTGACCGGGTTAAATGCCAAGCTTTCTTGGTTAGATGATTGTTGACTGTTGAACAGAACAAAAATGTCATGCATTATATTTGAAAGTGTCCATCCTTCAGGCCTTAATTCGGCAAGTAAACATCCTTGACGAAAGAGTTCGCGTGTCTGATTCTGAAAATAACATCACATCGGATATATTGAACAAACTCCAAACAACCATTTTATTGATCTTCTAAAGAGGAATGGGTGCCTTTGTCGCTTGATTAACAGATCTTGCTTCTTTTCTTATAAATATCTAAGCTATTTAACTGCCGATTTAAATGGGATCCGAAAAACGCCTCAAATTTGTAAAAGAAAAAAAATGAATAAATTTGGTCAAAGGTCTCAATAATTTGACTATATCTAAAAAAATAAATTTTTCATTTACACGTAAGCAAATATTTCCATGTCATGTTTTCAGATGAGATTCATTGTTAGAACGTTTCGGACGTCCACGATATGCCATGCTAATTCCGCGGATTAGAAACGGTCTCATTTCCTCCGCGTTCTAAAGATAAGGCCTTTCCATTCGGGTAGGTTTTATTTTCCCCAAGACTTGCCATTTTGTAGAAACAACTCCCACGTGGGTACTAGAATCTTAATCTTTTTACTGAATGGGTCAGTCATTACCTATACTCTTTATTCTTAAAATCTTCCTCATACCGCGACTTCTTTCCTTTATATCATGCCTCACATTATTCATTACCATTTCAAAAGTAAACCTCTACCATGATCCCCTCTTGGACCTTCTGTTGTTCAATGCTATTATGAAAACATAGAAATTATGTATAAATTAGATTTCACAAGTTATTTCTATACAATAATTAATGCGGTGAGAGGAACTATTCCTATGTAATTATGTATAGATTTGTAACCTCAACGTGAATTTTTGTCTAGACAGTAGATGCATGTATTGCATATTCATATCAGAAAAGTACTGATTGTCGCTAGAGATTGGGGTGGCAAATTTTCAGTAAATGAAATCGTTATTTCACAGACCCTCCCATCGTCGTAGTCTAGAGAATTGGAGCTTCCCCTTGAATGTCTAATTAATCCTCCGTTGGTATTCTGAGTAACAGAGCATCAGTCCCGTAGGATTTTCAAACACTTCGTTTTAACTTATTTAAAATCTGTCATTTCATTTATACTTTCTAAGCAGCGTCTTTTGTGCAATTAATGGTTGTTAATGGGGTAAATAAAAAGGGGAAATTAAAATCGAATTAAAAATGCTATTATTTAAAAATATGAATTTAATTTGAAATATTCAATTATGCAAAAATGTCTTTGTTTATGTCCGTAAATAATGCTTATAATTTACACAAATTTTATGACAAAAAAAATACTTGCAGTTATTCGGCAGAAGTATTCAGAAAGCTACCTGTAGAATCTGGAAAATTTGACTTGCTATCTTCCAAATATTTCGTTTGAGGATTCAAATAGTCCAAGATAGTAATAACGTTAAAATAATATAGATACTTGGGTTCGGGAAAGGCTTCAAGTGTTCCAAATATAATTGTCACGACCATAATCTTCTTATTAAGGTTTCTCTGAATATCCCAGTATTTCACTTTCTCAACACTTGAGTTTTTTGTCTGTTGGCACAGTTTGTAGTATGCCCTACATACACACACACACACACACACAATTTTCTCTTTCCCTCTTTTAGTAATTAAACTCTCCAAATGTTTTGCTCACCTGCTTTGTGCTGTAAAAGTGTTCAGTTACTAAAGGAGAAATAACTGAGATATCCAGAAAAGGTATGGTACGTGGAATTCAAACAATTTACCCCGGTAGAAGAAATAAAAGGTTCGGTTTGAAATTTCAGCGTATATCACCTAAAGAAGGCCTGAGCGTACCAAAGAGTCGTGTATATGACAATAAAGAGAACAACTGCTCGAACAATGTAAATAGTTACAATACCTCATTTCAGAATTATAGACTCTGTGTGTAAAAACAACCAACCGCTGGGTGTTGAACGCAATGTCTATTTTCATGTTTATATACACCCTTCGCCGTGTTATGAAATTTAACCCACAAATATAGCCCACTATATATATATATATATATATATATATATATATATATATATATATATAATATGTTGTTCATCTTCTTGCTTTCCTTCCTCCTTACTTATTTCTCTATTCTGTATTTGGCGTCTCACAAGCGGCGATTTTCAAAGAATCACCTTCACCCTCTCCAAAGCAGTTAGATGAGCGGCAATGGAAGATGCCTAAACAGTCCATTAACAATTTTTTAGCGTTTATATATATATATATATATATATATATATATATTTTTTTATATGTACCTTTGTGTATGTACCTCCACTTTTTCGCCGAAAAACAGCATCGCATTTTTAAAAACGGCCCCAAACTTAATTAAAAAAACAAATACTTATCGTTAAAATGTTTGTTATTAAGAAGAAAGACCAAAGTATTTTTTTATTATTTTATTAAAATTTTAATCCTTTCTAGTTCGTTCAAAATTTTGGTAAATTTCGTGTGTGTGTGTGTGTGTGTGTCTGTCTGTGTTTTACTTGGTGATCCGGGTAATACTTACGTTAGTTTTTGCGCCTATTTTTCATAGGAAAACACATTGACTTGGAAATTATTGCAAAAATGAGATTATATATAAAGTTTCTAAATAATTAAAACAGTTCTTCTATTTCTCTTGTTTTTTTTTCTTGTGTACTTTATATTCTATATATGCTTATACTATGCTTTTTTTTGTACTAATTTAGAATGACTAGGGAATGAACTGAAATATCCCAGTCACGTGTTACTCAGTTTCTTGGTGAAACACGTCAAATGAATTATTCAAATTGTCATTTATATATGTACGTGAGTTACAGCTGAACATTTACCCATCTAATTTCTTCAAGACATTATTCCAATAAGCTACCATCAGAATATTCATTCTGAGAATTAGATTCGTTTTAAATATTCCAATCTTTCTCTTATCCAATTCTAATTCATTATATATCGGAACTGAAGCGATATTTTTTGGTCCGAATTCAAAAATAATCGTCTTTCTCCATTATGAAAAGCGAACTAGTCTTTCGGATTCTGCTTGTGCGTTCCTGTGTCTCTCTGTCTGCCTGTCTATCTCAAATTGCTTAAAAGCGTAAGTATTCGAAAAAAAAAAAAAAGTATGAACTTTTTAAAGCATTTGAATAACACTACTGTCGATAACGGTGCAAACTTTGTGACTCATACTGAAGAAAAGAATAAGATTTCGAACTCGTGTTCAATTGAGTTTTTTTTTATCGTTTACTAAATGAGTAATCGTATTTTAGTTATCCATTGTTATAGATATTATTTTCATCCTTTCTTTCAGTTTATTTCTTTTACCTTTATTTATCGTTAATTATACTTCTCTTTTATCTTACAGGTAAGTGACACTTTGACCTTTGGAATGTAACTATTCTTAACAATAGACAAGACAAAGGTAAACAGTTTTTTTTTTTATTTTACGTTGCTTACATCGCTTTTATTTAAATATCACGTCTCTTTTAACAGAAGAAATCATTGAAAGCTTTGATTTCAAGGTGGGGGGGATTTTTTAATTTCAAATCTTTATTGTGGTGAACTGCGAACAGAGCGAAATGATAAATTCAGTTGGCTATGTTACAGATAAAAATTGGTGAATTATATATCTCCCAAAGGTCTGTGATAAATGACTCATTCCCAAGAACGGAAGGGAAAATTTCAGATAATTCCTCAGAAACGTCACTACAGAACAATCATTTTACTATTTCTAAACATTCTCAAATCATTCTTTCTTTAAACTAATTGTTTAAACACTTGAAACGTACGTATATTTTTATTAATTTTATTTATTATTGATTCAACAGGATTTGTTTTAACGCTTTTAAATTATCTGTTTGCAATTATATGAAATACAGTTATTTTTAAATGCTTTAATTAATGTGTAATTTGTATAGAACATGGGATTAAACTCTTGTGTATACTATTGTTGCGTAGTGACAAAAAAAAGCGAAAGTGATTCAGTAAGTAGTTTATTGCAGTACTTAGAGGATTGCTCCATTTTTCTCAACCATCAGAATCTATCCTCCGAATCTTTATAAGAAGTTGAGACATGTGGGAAGTCAATATTTACTATAAATCAACAGTATTTGTATCTAGTTTAACTATATTATAATAGTTTTATGTAATTCTGAGTTTTATTTCCTAAAAATATGATATATTCAAAAAACGGAGATCAAATAGGAGGCGAGTTTATTCTAAGTTCACTAGTGATAATAAATAAAAAACGAAGAAGTGTACACAGCAAGTATATAGCATTAAAGTCGCATAATCAAGCAGGATATAGACAGTAGTGAAAAGACAAAAAACAGTCGTTTATTTTCAAGAGTTATAACATATAGTAAGGACACTTCGATGTAGTGCAATGGTTAACAAGCTAGTCTTGCTAGATCAGTTATGCCTGAGTAGTGAGTTCAATCCCCATTGGATACCCCATACATTCGGCCTTGTGCCACATCTAAGCTACGCTTCAAAAAAATCTTTGGGAACTTCGTGGCGTAATGGTTAGCAAGCTTGTCTCGCTAGATCAATTACGACTGAACAGTGAGTTCGATCCTCATTGGATGTCTTGCATTTTCAATCATGTGCCACGATTACGCTTAGAAAATCATTGCACGTTCTTCTTGGGTCGGGGGTGGCTCTATCCCCGGATTCTTCCGGAAGGCTATAGAACCCGGTCTGTCCTGCTATTAACCCATAGCTGCGGGGAGAAGAGGATTCATGCCTTTCCCAAGCGTATTACGTTGACACACACAAAAAAAATATCTAGTACTTCTGATTTCATAACTGGTTCAGATTAACGAATTTTCTAGCAAATGGTATGCTGTAACAACGCATTTCGACAGCCACTAATTCAATAATTATCTATTTCTTAGATCATTGAATAAATTAATGTTATGTCACCTGCAACCGCCCGGTGAATTAACGTGTAATTCAAATGCTTGCTTGTAATATTATCTGGATTAATAGCTACTTGATCATTATTTGACGGAAGGTAGGTGGCGTGCGTGTTTTAACGAAAGGTAAATACATTACCATTGTCCCTGAGCCTAACTTTTCTAATCATGTATTATTAATATGTTTTCCAAGGTTTTCTTAGTTCTAACGCAGTATTTATTCATCATTGAGATAGTGTGGATATTTAAGGAGAATTTTAATAAAGAAAACTATATTAGTATCGTAATTTATCTCTTTAAAACACAGCGCAACTAAGTTGTTTTTCTTAGCATTCTTACCACAGCTTAGTCTCATTGTTGTTATATGGTTTAACAACTCTTTGTTGTTTATTTAAAACAGTAACCATTTCTTTCTTTTTTTACGCGGGAATATTGAATTAATAATTTGAGATCATTTTTCCAGATACAAGTCCTAATTAGCCCATAGCTGGGCGTGTTGAAAAGATAGACCCATAACTTTCTTCGGGATATTTGCCTATAAGCGTGTCTAACGAACTCGACTGATATTGAATTCCAACTGTGGTTTCCTATTTGTCCTTATATAATGCGCACATCTACTCCAATAGCCTCAAGTATCTAAAAGTAAAAATAATTACAGCTCCGGGGCTTCCAAACGTTCTTCATTTAAGTCTTCGTTGATACACTTCCCGAATTTGGTGAAATCATATTGTTTTCTATTAATTAAATTAGATTTTTTGTGCAAGTCTGTATGCAACGGTAAGTTCAACTACGTTAAACAATACATTTGATACTATGACACTTTAAAGGTTTAATTTATATTACGACTTTAAAAGCAAACACTTTCATGTCTTTTAAGCAGAAAAGACAACTGTTATCCCTAAACTCGAAGAGGTCAAGATTACAGTGATTGGGGAAACATTTCCCAAAGCAGTAGGACTTGAATACTTTTGAAATACCAAGTCATGGTGGGTCCTACTTGTAAAGATCATGGGTGGTGGAACTAAGGGATGTAGCTTGTTAGAAAATCTGGCATGGAAAAATGAAAAGGCAATGAGATATTTGCGACTTTTCGTTTATTGGAAAGAGGTTGTAGGATGGAAAATAATTAATTACCCACAAAGTCGCGTATAAACTTTTTAACTCTCTCCAGGTAGGGGAGTGAGATCTCGGTACCTCCAGTATGTGTGATGTGGGTGCATTGATAAACCCTTCTTCTGTACAGTTCGTCAGGCGTTTCATCACCGTCAACAATCTTCCCTGCAAAATAGTTGCATTAGTTTTGTTTTATTTAAAAAAAATACATTAATGAAATGTCTTTCTCAAAAATCGTTAATTCCCACACTGAATTCTCTGTTGTAAAAAATCATTCATTCATTTTAAGTGTGATCCCAAATATCTTTATATGGATTCAACTAATGAGTTCCTATGTAACGTTTTGTTTCTAAATCCATTCCTATATTTTTTATTATCATTTCCACTTTGGTATTTATTCATCTAATAATTATATAATTTATTCTAGATTGCAAATTAAAAAAAAAAGTTATAAAAGAATATTCAACGATGACAGTCACAGCATGTCTTAAACTTATCTCAGAGTTTTACTTTTTTTTCTTAATCTGATCCCGTATTTTAAGAGTGGTCGGAGTATTTTCCATTAAGTATGAGAAAGAATTAAGCATATGCTAGTTGAACACTTTCTCCTGATAACCCTTTTTGTTATGCAACAGTAAATAATTAGACACATTTGATTCTATTGCCTTTTAGTATTTGACAAATGTTTCCAACTGAGCTTTAATGGTGCAAATAATTAAAATATATACACTTGAGTAATTTATTTTATTCGCAATTGTTACAGTCCAAAGGTCCTTGTACCACGGTGATAGTCCAAGGTAGAACCAATAAAGAACACAGGTATGGAATAACACAGATATATTACAAACAGGAACATATACAGAGAAGTAGAAGTGTTAGTATGAACAATAAGGTTTAGGAGGGAGAACAATGTAGTCTCGACCAGTATCACTATTCCAATGTCTCGTAGTAATTGTCTGAACGCGACTCTGTTTCGGACGGCCTCTCACTCAACTGACTGACTTGCTCGCCCTGACTGACAGACTCCTGACGGACTTCTGAAGGACCTCACTTCGGACTGAGCTCCTGCTTTCTCTTGAGGTGCAGTATTTATTACGTATGGAATAGTCCATTATGTTATTATGGGTAAGGTCCCATAACAGCAATATATAAGCTATTAATAAAAACCCTATGCAGTTTCTGTCTTTTCTGTCTTTAGCAACACAGGGGAACATTCTGACCACTTGATTTATCGCCATATTAGTCTCTTATCTATTTTTGGCAAAGTACTAGCGGCTCAAATCAGCGCCACATCGGTGAAACATCATACTTCACGAGACGTCCTTTCGGATAAACAATATGGTTTTCGTTTCTTTTTTTTTTCTTTTGTCTGTTAAGCTTTAGATAAGAATGACTAAGCTCGGACAATGGCTTTAAATAACTCCAAGGCATTCGACATGATTTTGGCATGCTGGCCTTCCACACAAGCTCAAGGGCTACGGTCTATCGTGGGTAAGACGATAAACCGCGTCCAACAGCCAAGCCTCTGATCAGAAGGTTTTCAGGAGCGTGGAACCACCTCTTAATTGTTGATGTTCCCTGGTCCGCTCTGATCCGGGGTGATAGCACCTGTTAGGGTCCAAGCTATGGGCAAATAGTTAACCCCCCAACCTCGGGTCAAAACACTATGAAAGTGTAAAAATAGGTTTTACTATTAGAAATGCTTTGTAAAAAAAAACAAAAAAAAAACTATTAATTATAAGTTTCTGCCACTAGTTGAACCAGCACAGATTTACACAGCGTGAACGTGTAATGTCACATTGGCATATCATCGTCATTCCGTTCGTGTACCATTTGGTAACGAGTAAGTTCCAGTCAGGAAGTTTCTTTCCGCAGAACCCTTACTGGGACACTCCCGAGAGGATGCTTCCATGGCAACTACAACCTTGGTCTCTTTAAGTCAAGTGTTAAGCATGATCTAGCTCACACGTCCTCAGAGTGTGCACTTCTTAATACTTATTTCCTTAGAACAATCTCTCACACTAAGTCTCCCATGTGACTTATATTAGGTTAACTATAATATATATATATATATATATATATATATATATATATATATTGACATCAACATCAACGTTTTTGTTTCATGCTTCAACGCAAGTTATCAAATAAGTGTTTTCACATATTCTTTTTAAATTATACAGCAGAAAATACATGAAAAGAAATTTCGGTGCAATAATCTACTTTAATTTATTTACGAATGCTTCCTGATGGCGTGGTCATAACAAAAACAAACGAATACAAACCTTAGAGTTGCAGCTAATTCTTTCTGAGACACTTGTAATGTCCGCCATGTTTTGCGCAACTAACAATTCCCTTGCTCTATTTTCATGGTTACCCAACCATATTATTGAAGCCTTATATTAATGAGGTTATTGTTTTCCAGCCGTCCGATGTATAGGAAGATACCAGCTTCTTCGAGATGATTGTATCTGTGTCGTTAAATGAAAAGCGAATAGCAGCAGTCTTTATTCAGCCTTCCGTTGGTGATAATATCGTTGTTCTCACAGTGACTAAGCTCTACCACACAAGGCTATCTATCTATTTATCACGATTCAAGTTGGTGTAATTAATAGTCAACAGAAATTGATAGCATTTTCCCTTGTGTTTCTTCCCTTCCAACCCCTGTACATACACATCTTCAATTGGGATGGCTGACAAGATAACCGACTATACGAATTTAGCGAGTTTGAATGCACATCAATGATAGACACTTTTACAAACTTGTAGAGAAATTGTAACCGGTAGAAAATACATATTTAGCGCTGGTAGAGTAAGACTGTTCGATCTCGATGGCGTATTAAAATATACAGACAGAAAAGGTAAAAATACCTATTGCTAAAAATTGGATGCAGCAAACAAACTCCGTGTAAACATTCAATATAATAATAAATTTTTACTTTTTTTTTATTTTCTCAAATTTCTGTGTAAATTTCTGGTTCAGTTAATTATTCAAGAAAGTACTATTGTATTTAAGTTTTACAAAATATTCGTAATGTTGTTCAGGCGACAAGGAATATAAAATTCTATTGTATTTACTGAAAAAGCGATGATATAGTCATTTGAGAGTAGACGCGATATCGTTTAAATACCGCACGGAATGAACTGAAAGCTATAAAAGATTATATTCAAACCATGTAACAAATTTCTTTTGTACTCGTTGGTGCTGTTTTATGAAATATAAATTGAAAAGTGTATAAAATAATAGGCGTTTTATTAATATTGTCTCAAAACCTCGTAACCATAATATAGTTTCAGTTGTGTAATGGCTGGAGAAAAATTGCCCAGTAACTGACTACAGCGGAGAAGCAAGAGCATCAATAAAAAAAAAACAAAAAAAACATGACCATCCCGGAAGTGTTCTGTTAAGCGGTCAGTTTAATAGAAAGCTTGTGATGCGTGAAAGATACATTCAAAAATGAAAAAACTTAATGCTGTTAGGAATTTATGTTAAGCTGAAACAGTGACTTCAAAACAGTCAATACATTTGATTGTTTTGCATTT
The DNA here is from genome assembly GCA_903632075.3 of Acanthosepion pharaonis. Classification (NCBI taxonomy): domain Eukaryota; kingdom Metazoa; phylum Mollusca; class Cephalopoda; order Sepiida; family Sepiidae; genus Acanthosepion; species Acanthosepion pharaonis. The sequence continues at coordinate 1,432,282 of CAHIKZ030004028.1, read as the reverse complement.
GCAGAGAGGATATTATAGAAACTGAATGAACGAAAATAGAAATTTTACAACATGTCTTTGCACTTGACCTCTCTAGGAGAGAAGCCGAATTTTTCTTGACCACTTCCTTTGATGTAAGAAAGTCACTAATGAGGTTGACCTTGAAAAAAAAAAAGGCTTATTTAAATTTAGAGGTTATTTGAATTTAGAAACAAAATAGAATGGTACTTACGACTTAAAAATAATATAATTTAAATAAGTAAAATCTGTTCTGGGATAGTTTGACTGGTTGACAGATGACAGTGTAACCCGGATATAAGAGAGTTGTCGGGACCGGAGAAGAAGTCACTTATATCAGGGTTGCTCTTATATCCGGGTTTGGTCTATTTTGTTTAGGTAAGTATGGGAACACTTTGGGACCAGAGAAAATCTCTCTTATATCCGGGTTACACTGTATTTCATTTCTCCCCTTTCTTCATCTTCTCTTTTTTTAAAAGATATTTTTGGCAGTTTGAGGTTCGTCATGTCTAAATAATATACGCTAACAATAAGAAATAACTACATATCGCAATAAAAATGTAGGTTCAAGCGCTACCAGGAATTTCTGATATGTACCCCGTTCTTTCGACTACATGCTTATCAGTTCTGTTTTTTTTTTTTTTCTTTGATGATTGCTTTGTCTCCAGACAGCAATCGAATTTCATATCAGTGCAACAAGAAACATGCGCAAATTCCTAATTGAACATTAATTTGCAAATTGGGTTTAACTCGAATTATCAGCTGGATTGTTGAGCGCCAGAAAAATGTATTTCTAAGACAAATTGAATTATTATTTTTATTTTTTTTTTTTGTCACAAATTATAGTGATTCATAATCATTTCTAATTTACTGTAATGAAATAGTGATAATGAAAATAAGTTTTGTAATAAGCGAAAATTATACAGTAAATACTCTAATTGACGTTGCTATTTTTACGACACAAATTAGAACAATGGCAATTGTTTGACAATGTTCTCTGATTTGCACAATACGTATAACTCACAACTAAAATCGTTTGGCATATTTCAAAATGTCTGTCAGTGCTTGCTGTAACGCAACGTATAGCTAGAAATCATTAATTTCATTATAAAATTGATTGCATTTCTAATCTTTCAAAATTGAAACTTGTTTTTCTTAGATTCGCAGAAAATAAATTTAAATTATCAGTCGCGTGTTGTGAAAGGTATGATTAAAATAATAACGTTAATATTAATCTATTGTATCTCTATGCTGGATGTAAATCTACCATATCAGCGAAATATGGGATGATGGGCATTAATTAGACATTGATTATCCAAGGCGAATTCGACAATTGAAAACGATTGGTTTCTGGATGCATATTAATGAAACGGATGTGTGTAATTTCTCTCAGGGCATACAATAGTTTGTGTCATTTTCACTGACAAGATTTTAAAAACTTATTTACTATACTTTAACACTTTTTTTAAAGTGCATGTTTTTCGATATAACGGTAATTTTTAAAATATGGTAATGATATTCCTAATGTAACAAAAATACAGAATGTGTAGGTCACCTTAATGTTATTCGTGTGTGAAGTGGAATGGTCAATGTAAGTTCAGTCTCTGTTCTCGTCTGACTTAAGCAGAAATGCTCTGGGGAAAATCTAGCTATGAATGGCAGTCAATCTCGGAGACTAACAACTCTGAATTTCAACCCGTGGTGAAGGCAGCGACAAACCTCTCTACGTTAAAAAAAAAAGAAAAAAAAAATCATGGCCGTTCACAGATATTAAATGAAAAAAATATGTGCGGAGCGCTACATCATTAAAGGACATATCAATAAAGAATATTACAACAGTCTATGAATCGTGACTTGGTGACTAAGTTAATCCAGAAGAAGGATCACACATAATTCCTATTGGTTTGTGCAGCTGTTTTGTTGACATTTTCATGAATGCAATTCAGCTGATTGGGAAACAGCATAATTGTCGCATTGCAAAATTGAAGAATAGTTCTGCGTGTCTTTTCACACGACATGCCGATACTTTAGTTCCAATATTAGATCGAAATTAAAGAAATCATTGAAGTATTCGCTCTGGCATTAAAACCCAATAGAATGGAGATGCTCCACTGACACAATAAGTGGCTTCAAAGGCGTCAGTATAAACAACAGCTATCTATTTACTTTCTTTTTTTTTTTTAGTGAAGTTTTCGGAGAATTAATTCAGATATCAGAAAGTTATTTTGTACACAGAAAATTAATCGCCACAATTGGATTTGAAAGTTTGTGTTTGAAGGGTACAAAATGTTACTGTACCTATAAACACGGCCATGTTAAATTATGGTTAACACGCATACAAAGAGATAAATAACAAACAAGGTGGAAAAGAACAAGTATAATAAAATAATGTCAGAGTAAATAAGGAAATCGAAAGGGGGAAATAAAAAAATAACTATGAAAAAAAAAAAAACAGTTAAACGATTTCGTTCCTCGCTCTTCGGAGCTTCTCAAGAACAAGAATGAATAATTGTGCAATGTTTTATACCTATAGTAAAAGAGAAACGGGGGAGTGTGTGTGTTTAATACAATGCTGCATATTTAAAGCAACAGCTTCAAAACATGTGGTAAGAAGCTGATTAAAGGCTGTGAGGCACAACGCATGGCAGAAATATAAATTTAAACGTCCTTTCATCTTCATCGTTAAATTCAATGTTTAATTATAACCGACGCAGTTTTACATTTTCGCTCCTTGCATATAGATGATCGTATCAATAAAGAAATATTATGTAATTGGAAGTAGTGCTTTTGAAACCTCAGGAAACATGTTTCTAAATTGAAATTTCTACTTATGTTTGGAAAATAAGGGAAATGAATGTGTTTCAAATCCATGGTAGTATCACGATATGTCCTAGCGGTTAATGTTTGAATTGGTGTAACTAAAGAATATAACTCATTTGAAAATTAGCAATGCAAATAGCGATAGAGTAAGGGTAGCCTTGCAACCTTAAGATAACGAGACTGTAGAGTGGGGAAATAAGTTTTTCACCACAAGACAGTCAAAAATATATTGAAGCGTGTCAAGCTAAGTACTTATTGGGTATCCCATCGAAGTATATGTCAGTAGCAGGGTAAGCTATTCCCAGTAAATATCAATAATAAAACATCTGACAGTTCGTTGTAGACAAATAGTTAAGCAAATCGAGAAGGTCTTGAGAACTGAGAAAGATGTCTTCGTCACTTGGAGGTCCTCTTCCGGTTTGATTGCACTAAAGTCTATTATATGCCGTGGCCCTTCAGAACGTAAGTAATAATTGTTCTCTTGAATTTATTTTTCGTTGTAGCTTTAAGAAATAATTGTACCCTTATTTATTTCTCCCAGTCTTTTTTCTGCCAGCTATTTATAAAAACTCGTTAAATAGCGTACTCACAGATTTCTTCTGATCTACAATCTATGTCCCGTGAGAATTAAATTCTCTAATATCTCTTACCTCATTATATGGCCCATAAATTTCAACTGTATTTTTTGGTTGTAAATAAAATTTCCCTTTTTGTTTCCATTTTCCTTAAAACTTCAATGTCCACGTATTACGTCTCTGGTATTCTCAACGTCATTCTCAGAATAGTAAATATCCATAATATGTCAAAGACATCATAGCAGGATCGATTAAAGTATCATGCTTACTAAATGGTAATTGTAATGGTATTATGAGCCATTTTCTTAGAAGGATGTTTTCGGCATTCATTCACTAAATAAGTAGTAATACTATAGCTTGAGATTTATGAAATACTTTTATTATAACAGGAAAATTGGTTTCTTAAATCAAGTGACTGTGAGCGCTCTTTTCAGTATTGATAGGTGCTTTCTTCTTACCGTTTTATTTAACGTAGTCTATAACGTCAACATCTTGATTGTTTCTGTTTTCTCTTTGAAATACATGCACTATCAGTTTTAGTTTCGCTGCTATTCTCAAGTGATTGTAGCTGATACAGTTCTTTTTTGTTATTCTGTAGCTACAGTTCACAAGGTTAAAGCAATGATCGTCCTCACGAAGGTCTACGTAGTTCATTCACTCGAAGCCATTCGTTGTCACTGAGCTGAGAAAGCGGTAATTGCAGACAATTAATACATCTGAACGGGTTTCTTGCCGTGCATGACATCTATATGAAAGCCTCGATCTGATGAGGTTACTTAAGAACCCGATTCAAGTACTGAGGTCAATTTTTGATTTTAAGAGACGTGTGTTAGGCAAAACTAAACTTTGCGCAGTCTAAGTTTTAAGATATCTGTCAGAATTTGTTTTTTTTTTTCTCTTTAAGCTATGAACCATGACGTGTGTAAAAGTATGCTTGTAAATGTGGGGTTTTCCTCTCGTTTATCCCTTTCAAAGCAACTGCTCCTTAAGATGTGGAAAGCAAATAGCTGTCACTAAATTTTGATTTTTGTAAAAGGAGTGCACTGCAATAGTTGACAAGGAGTCGATTGAATGTTTCTGGCAAGGCAGTGGTTATTGTAAACGAAGAAAAGTTAATGATAATCCTAGAAAGAAATGGAGCTTTGTTATACTTACATTTTAGTGAAGTTAGGTCATAAACATTTCCGTTTGGGGGAATTAAACTTATTGACATATTCAGCGTATAAACTAATAATCACCTATAAATTTGAAGTACAATAACATAGATTTTAAAGGGTAATAGTAGCGTACACCTTGGATTAAAGGAAAATCTTTTTCTCCATCAACGCAAGATTAACAAGACAATAAAATGCAACTCTATTGGCCTGTTCTACATTCCACGCCATATTCATTTGACTTTGAAGTAAACAATTAAGTTTTCGATCTCTGCAAAGCGATTCCGTGATGATTGGCCAAGAGAAAAAATTCTTCAATGAAAACGAAATTCACTATTTCGAAGATCATTTTTTCATTTTACTGGAAAGGTATCAACGAGCTACCTGATAAATATCAACAAGTAATTTTTGGAAGAATAAAGTAATAAACAAAAGCGGTTATTGTGGCATAACTAATTATTTTAGTTTATACTTTAGTCTGTTTTTATACAAGATATTCATTCCAAGTGTTGCTTTTTTCTGTATATATTTTACGTTAAGATTAAGCTTCAGTAAATTTTCAAGAATTTTTTCGTGTCATATTGTACCAAATGCCTTTGTGTAATCTTACTAGATCGAAGGTGATTATTGGAAATGCGTGGTAGTTTGCCCTCATAAATGGATTAAAAAATAGTAACATTTTAAAGTTAAAGATTATAGAAGATTATAACAGTATTAGGAAATATACTGAAATTCGTAATTAGATATTTTACGGAATCAAATTAAAAACAATTTCAAACTGCGATAATGAAAAATGATGTACGTGATACACATAAAATACATTGAATTCCATCATAAATCTAAAATCTTGTTTCACAGCTTTTGTATTTAATCATTCAAAACTAATTTGACTAATGGAATTTGTAAACGGAAACAAAAAAAACCAAAAAAAACGAGTCACTCTCTAAATTTGTTTTAGTCAGACGGACATTACTTCGATTAACATGAAAAACAAATTTCAATCTGTTTGAATACATTGAACTTGTTTGGGAAGAGAAAACATTTCGATTTCGGAGAACCTAAAAAAATGTATTTGCCAAAAAAAAACATTTTTTCTGGGTTTGACAGCTTCTGGAAGAAATGAAGAAGAATGAAGCGTAAACGGAATCAAGATTTCGAAATGTTAAGATGATGATTTATATAGAAAAAATCCCATTTGCAAAACAATTTAATCCTCCTCATGATAATCTTTGTAATTTTGTCTTCCTACCAGCAGTAACTTGAAGTCTCTTCACTCTACCAGCACTTCTCTTAATATTAAAGATCTTTTCAGCAATTATGTTATCTGAAAAGTTTAAAAACATCCCCTGAATTCCTAACTCTGATGACGATTGCTATATTCATGTCCTATCACTTGTTCAGTTCCTGGCCAAGTGAGATATAAAAATATATTTCTACACAGATCTACTCAGATCTGTCGGAGGAAAAAACTCCGTATCTGGCATCTTTTTTTTTTATCCTATTAAACGGATACCAGATTATGTTTTTTGACCTAAATTGGGTAATGTGTTAGAATGCCAACATCAAAGACGATTTTTATGTGACATTTTGTAGAACAAGCTTGGTCTGAACATACATCATGGGTTTGTAGGGTAAAATTCAAACACCTTTCAGGGTTATTCGCGTATCACTTTCCCGATTAGTAGTGGGGGTGCACGGGTGGTTTAATAGATAACTGCTCAGTAAAAATTCGGAGAGTAGAGGTCGTATTCCAGTCGGGTTGTTTACGTTGACGCAAGCGAAAATGTCTCTGGATTATTTAAGAATTTATCTGCTTCTCTCAAAGATGGGTTAAACAGTAGGACTAATAGCAGAAAAAAATCATATTTTTCTAAAACATTGTTAATGAAATATTCACTGGCAAAAATATATTTAAAATGTTTCGGTTTTAAATGGTTTATGAAATATTTAAATCGTAAAGCGGAGTTAGGATTTTTCTTTTTTTTTTTTTTTTTTTCCCTAAAGCTCTCATTCATGTGGAAGAGTTCACCATATGCTAAATATTGGAAGATTGGAAAGATTCTCTTGTGTGATTTGTCAAACATTCCTATACAGACTAATGTCCTTTATCAGATATAAGTATTTTTCCTTTATATGGAGAGAAATATATACCAAAGTGTGATCAGACTTAAAAGATCTTACCAAGAAGATTTTCGCACCAACTATATTTTACCGAGAAAGGAGTACTGAACCATTTTTGGCATCACCAGAAATCTCTTCGAAAAATATCTGAGAATTGTCTGAGAACTTTTCTGCACGACTTTGGAAGATCTTATCATTGTAATAATATCGAAATTAGATGTTTCTACTGTTGTTTTCTACAGTTTCACTTCACAAAGGATATTGATACAGAAAGGGAAATAGGTGAGCAAAGTCCAAATTCCTGACAAGACTTAAGTTTCTTGACGCTTAAATCCACTTGGAAAAGGCATGACTACGTTTTATCCCTAATCATTGGCTAAGGTTTCACTAGACAGGAAGTGTTAGTTTTCTAGTCTTGGGTGACTATTAATGTTAGAAAAAGGAATACTCTAAATTCTAAACCATGGATAAAACAACGAGAAACCACTTCCTTGGCGTTTTAAGATAGGGCAATTAAGAAAATAAACGAATATATGGAGAACCGTAATGATCTACGTCAGACGGAAAATGTCGTTAAAAATCCTGTTTAAGAATGGCCGATAAACTCACTTTGGCATTCTCTCATGCATTATTATAAACGTCGGAACTCAGTTGAGAAATAAACTTAGGTCTGTAATAATGGTCTTCGAAACTAAATTTCTAACCATTAATCAACGACAAAGTAGAGAAATAGGTTCAAACTCATTATAGCAATAACGGACTGAGAGAATACTTTGGTAACATTTACTCTAAAGCAAGCGTCCATTAACTAAATTTAATGTAGACTGGTTTAGGATTACTAAACTCGCAAATGAACTGTCAGACGATGTTGTTAGCTACGAAGTTCTACCAAGCGCTTTTCCCATTGTAAGAAGACTGGGAGTTCAGACGTGGAATATATTCGGAGATTAGCAATTCGGGAACATGACAGCATATTGAAGCTAAGTGGCAAACATTAACAAGGACTAATCATTGTAATCGGGAGATAGGATTTAGTTTTTCCCATGAATTAAAGATAAGGCAAAGCGCCTTGCAATTACAATGTTTTAGCGGCTTTTGATGAAGGATTTTACAGCCGTTGCATTGACAGGGGCGCACATCAGCTTTGCTGTATGAATGAATCTGAATATCAGTTAATATGAATAGAAAAAAGATAAGGTGATCGATTCTGGAGGCATGTGTGAGGGTAATGCGAGAGAAAAGGTAAAAGGAAATCAAGTAAGTACATACACAATCAGAAATATATATCTTTATATGTTAGCCGAGGTATAAAAGTTTTTTTTTTCCTGTTACCCCGACAAATAAGATAAAACAAATAACTTGATCAAAGGATCTTATTCTACACGAAACCATTTTCGTATGCCACAGAAAACACCCGAGTAAAAAAAGAATTATCGATGCATTCGAATAAAGTCATAGTACATGACCTTTTTTACAAAGTGAATAAAAACACCTATACTGAAGTCGGTTTCTGTTCGTAAGTTGTTTTCTATGCTGATAATCGCTACACTTCAGTAAATTGTTCTCTCAGAATGCTAACGGAGCTACTATTACAAAAGCATCTGATAAGGTATGACATAGATATATTTGATCTGTTCGGAAAACATGATATATTTAGTAAATAGAGAGTGCGTCAGTTTTTTTTTTTTTTTTTTTTTTTTTTTTTTGGATTTTTTTGTTTTCTTTTCTTTGTTTTTTTTTTTTTTTTGTTATTTTGTTTTTTTTCTTATATTTTTTTTGTTTTTTCTTGTTTGTTTCTTTTTTTTCTTGTTTGTTTCTTTTTTTTCTTGTTTGTTTCTTTCTTTGTTTCTTTCTTTTTTTTCTTGTTTCCTTTTATGCTGTGTATGAATTAAAAAGATGCTAAGCTGATGAACCAAACGCTTTAATTGTCGCCAATTTGTTTCAAACAATCTTGGAAGGCTTTTATCACATTTAATGAATTCCTGGTTAGCACCAACGACTGCTTCGATACCGCGTCGGAATTGTTGACACGCATGAATCGTAGAAATTCTGACAGTCCTGATTGTAGTGGACTTAAGAAATTTCAAAATATTATGAGGGCGTTGACTTCTCACTCGACTAGTCCCCATACGTAGTAGTCCAGTGGATTCAGGCTAGGTGGTCTCGAAGATGATGTATTTAGGAGAATATGGTCATGAAGATTATCACGCATCTGTGCTTAAATTGTCTTAGACGGTGCAGACTTTTGTGGGAAGACTTCGTCTTCCTTTGCGTAACCTGTCTGTTCAAGGCTTCGCAAACCACCCCAATACCTTCCGATAACCAGCTCCTTTAACTTACACCTCGAGGAAAGAAGTTAATATGCCGGCCATTGCCAACGCTGTTGAAGACTCCCAGAATCATTACAGTTGCTGGGAACTTGGCATTTGTGATTCTAGGAATCTCAATCGGGTCTCCGAGTAACCAACGGTTGTTTTATCTTTTGGTCAGTTACTCTCATCGGAGAAGACATAACGCTCGGAAAGCGAGAAATACTATGGACAAAACATCTGGGCAGCGAATAAAATGGGGAAAAGAAAAAGGCTTTTTATACTTGAAACAGATGAAAAATCTCAATTCTGTATTCTTAACCCTGCTATAGTTATTCGCACCATCTTGTAAGCAATTTCTAAATGATTTCCCAGAGTAAGATAACCTTTTCGAAACATTCTAAACATCGTTAGAGAAAATCAACTTGGACGTGATAAGAAACTGCAGAGCAGAACGTAATTATCTCGAAGTTGAAAATGGCCAGATAAAAAAAAAAAAAAGACTGAGTCTTAGGAATAATGCGGAAGTCGTTTCATTGAAAGTAACACAATTATTAGAATTTTCTAAAGATTGGGCGACCGTTCATGCCGACTTTATTATAACACTTTGCTAAAGGTCTGAATTCTTGTTTATAATTTTCCATTTAAGATAATGCCAATTTGATCTCATTCTGTGATAATATACTCCAGTCAGCTGAGTCAAGATGAGAACATTTTGGGTAGGACAAATTCGTTTCAAGAGTCAAAATGAATGCCCAACTCCAAAGCACATTGTCTCTCAAAAGTAACACCGAGGAGAGAGTATTATGCTTTTGAGTGGTTTTTCTGTATAAGGAAAGGAAACTTTGGTTAGTGTTATTGATGTGATGAAAATAGATCAGTGTGAAATATTAGATGCCAGCTTTGAAAATACATTTTCATAGCCAGGATTAAGCAGTTTCGACTTGAACAGTGTAGTTTCTAGTTTTCAGCATAGCTGCTCGTTTAAAATATTTCTTAAAGCTATATGCATTTCTTCAGCACCTACAGAGTCAACATATGATTTATATTGCAACTATGCTGACCTGACCTTAGTTAAAGTTCAAAGGTACTCCCGCAAGGTACAGACAGTTTTCAATTGAAAAATTTTCTCCCCTTAACTGGTTGACAACCACAGCTAGAGGCGACGGGAGAATTGAGAGGTTCATGCCTTTCCCAAGATTATTTCTGTGAATATAATGATTTCGGCCGGAATTTGACCTCTGCTCGCCGACGTAACTTTTCTAGCCTCGAAGTAAATCAAATACATTTTAAAACTGTGAAATAGCAACGTAGTTGCAGCTATATCCATGACATTACCCCCCCTCCCGCAAAACTCTTTGGCAGAGTCCTCTCCTTGAATTCATATCAAAACTTAGAGGATTTAGTCGAAAAAATATATCGGTGAAAGGAAAATAAGTACTTTACAGCAAATTGAAGATTATGCACAAGAGGCGCAGAAAATAATCCAGTCCATGTTTCGGATAATCTACTAAAATGTTACCGAAGAGGATCAGACCATCCAGATGCAAACCCCACACCCGCAAAAAAAAAAAATACCGATCAATTCCCTAATAATTTTCGCGTGATATTTGCAAGCAGATCATTTTTCTTCGTTTGACAAAGTCCAAATTTAAATGAATAATATTTCTTTGTTATTAATTTTTTCTTTTTTATTTTTCACAAAATATTTAATCTACAATTTTCTTTGTTTATTTCCTGTAAATCAAAGCTACAAAAACGTTTTGTTAATTTCAATCAGCAGTTATATATATATATATATATATATATAATATGAGAGCAAGAACGAAACTGACTGAAATAAGAAGACAGCTGCTAAGCTTCGTTCTATCGAGTAATCTGCCTTCAGGAGTAAATTCGATATAGGAAAACATCTTTGCTTTTTTTTAAATACTAGCTAGCACAAGACATAAATTTTATGTCGCAGTTATTTACGCTAGACAACGGGAGCGAAGTCATTAATCTGCAAGTATGACCTGTGATACATTAAGACTAACATGTACCTGAAATACGTCGGGAATATTCACGTATAAAAGGTAGTTAGTTTTTGTTTTGTTTTTTTATTAGAATGGCATTTCTTTATTTCTATTTGAAAATAACATACTTTTAAAAGACTCAAAATATTGAGTGAAATAATTATCCGCTGATATTATTAATATCAATTAAAAAAAAAAAACATTTACAAAAGAAAAAAATATGTAAATACCCAATAACAAATATATTTACCGACGTGTGTCAATATACAATCCAGTATTAATTATAAAATAAAACTCCGGTATTTTAGGATTCTGAAACGAAATCCGCTATAAGAAGTTTAAAAGAAATCCTATAATACAGGTCTCTGCCTACAATCCAAAATTACTCACAGACCAATTTTTAGGATGTCGGGGCTTAATAGGTTAGAATTTCACTGAAGCACGAGTTATTGCTGGCTATTTAAAGAAGGCAAGGTGTATATAGTCTATGCATTTTGTTGCTCCATGCTTAATGTATTATTTAAGCTGTCTTGAGAAAATAAATTCCTCTTGAAATAAAACAAGTCACACTGCTTAATTTTCTAAGAATGTTTACGAATAAATAAGAAAGCAAACGTTACGCCAGTTTGTTTAGATTTCATTTTAGAGAATGCTATTTAAACTATTTGTCAAATCTAGAAGGAAAACAAAGTCACGAATGAAAGGGGTCAACATGAAAGACGGGAAGGAAGAAGTTAAGGAAGGAAGAAAGAAAAGAATATTACAAATGGCATATATATTTGCAAGAAAAAAAAAGTTAAAGCATCTTTTTCATAAACACCTTGTCTCATGTTCAACATTAGTTTTTTGAAGCAAGAAATAATAGTCAGCTCTTCTAAATCACTTTTTATTATCTTCACCGTGCTTAAAGAATGTTCTCCGCAATCTCCAGCGTTTTACTGAACGTGTAAAAGCTCGTTTTGAGCAATATGGTTGAAGACATATTGAAACCATCAATAACAATGCTTCAGCTGAATTGTATCCCAGTACTACCCTACTGTGATATTACAATGAGTCGTAATAAAAGAAAAGAACTTACTGAAATATCATAAATAAATAAAAAATAATGAAAGGACATATCACGAGGCATCGAGTGATTTTATTTTTTCTGTGTTATTTTACATCATATGCTACAATCCGTTCACAGTGGAAGAGAAATAGAGATATAGAGGGCGATGCTGAGAATATCATCGATAAACATATCAGAAGCAATGAAGTTTGGAAGAAAATTTAAAAGAAAAGACACTTAAACATAACATTAGGAAAACATAGCTGAAATTTCTGGGACACGTAATGGCAATAGAGGGCTTGTGAAATTTGAATCTCACATGACAATATGAAGGCAAGTGAAATAGGTAAACCAGTGAGTAAAGTATGTGGACAGCTTCAGTAAATGAATGACAGAACATGATTTGAGAGATATAGCATGTTGAGTGTTTCCCCGTGCGTCTATTGAAATAAGGACAAACACACACGTAGGGAAAAATACTGGTATATCTGAAGAGGTATTTACAACAGAGAGATTAGTAGTCAAACGAACGGAGGTTAGTCAGTAACAATCAGAAAGAATATAAAGTCCAACTGTATCTTCCGGTAGAGAGACGGAAGTGTGATGGTCACCTGATCTCTGCAGAACTGTCCTATTAGTAGTAGAGAGATCAGCCCATTCTGATGAGAAGGTAGGTGGCCCCCAACATAGCGAGAATACAAAAGAAGTCGTAGAGAGCCATGAACGCCAATGTGTTGAAGATAAACGTCACCTAGAAGAGAAGACGGAATCTCATCTTACCTATTGACGAGCGCAGGCTCTTCTTGACTTAATTCTCATTGACTCGATGCAGTTGCTGGGCGTATAAAGGTGCATTTATTTTTCATTGTAATTTAAGAAATGTAATTGTGCAATACTCTGATGATAGCTTCACGTGTACAACACACCTTGCTTCCATGGAACCCACCATTGGTGGCCAGTTGAGATTTATACTGATCAACACATTACCTTTTGAGTTAAACATAGCTGAATGTAACATATTTGATATCATTTGTTATGATAGATGTAAGGAATGGTTAGTTGGTATAATACCTTTAGTCATTTACGTTCAGCAACAGAGAAATTACGTAGGACTGAACTAAACACACACCCACACATACACATAGGATTGGTATAGACGGAATAAAATTACAATAACCAAATCACTATTCTTAAGAATACTCAACACAGAGTAGAACAAATAGTATTTATTTAAAAATTATAGCAAAAACAACATGTTATAACATCACTATAAAAAAGGCCATTTTGTTTCAACACTTCTGATGTCTTGCCAAGTGATAGTGTTGATAGCCGAACATTTCTATCAACACCATCATTTGTCAACACATCAAAAGTGTTATTTTTGAATATAGAAGTCAACACTTAGAGGCGACAGTCTGTTTCATGCTAGATGCAATCGTCAGACTCGTGGCCTGACGATTGCATCTAGCATGAAGCAGACTGTCGCCTCTCAGTGTCGAATTCTATGTTCACTTTTATATTTACACACGCTCTATCTCTGATATTGAGCACTTTATCCCATAAATATAGCACATCTTAAGACTATATTTCTTCATATATATATATATATATATATATATAATGAGACACTTTGAAACGTTAATACTTTGGGATGTTTACTCTGATAGATTTTTTTATGACAATGCTTTATTTCAATCAAATCTCCATTAACAAGAAATCGTTTCCATTAAGTGACTGGATGTTTGAATTTTACTTGAACTGTGTTCTTATAGAAATTAGATTTCAGTGATTATTTCGTCCACGAATCTAGAAAATATTAATACATGTAATGATACAGAAAATACGTTTTTCAGTGGCAAAACGAAGATCTTTGACAATCAGCACGCAGTAACCTTCCTGTCGATCGCTATTCATTATTTTACATGTTTATATGATAGAGGAAATTAGAAAGGAAAAACAGCGAGAAAATATAGTCTCTAGTTTCGTCTTCTCTCATCTCTTATCACAAAGCAGCTTTAAATTCAAGAATCCCACCGGAAAGGAATTAACGAAGACTTTGAATAGTCTGTTTAAATCTTGTCTGGGTTATTTTGCTGTTAGATTTCTGGTCCGGTCACAAACAAGGAAAGACGGGAATTGGATGCAAAGATGAATAATAATCAGTTAAATCAAAGTGTATATGTTTGTCGGTATGAGATTTTCAATCTCTTTCTACCATGCCGCTGATGCATTTATCTCGCGATTGGTTTATCAGTGTTGAACCGGAAAATGAATTCAGAACGGGAATGAGCGAAACGAAATTTGTGGAAAGTGCTGGGAAAATTTCGGGTTGGATGTACAAAGAAGTTGATTAAAGGGCGGGATTATTCAAACGAAGAAACTAGAATGAATAACGGACAAATACGTAATCACCGGAAGTTAAAAATTTCATTCCTGTCCTAGAAGTCGGAGATCAAGCTCAGATAGGAAACTGGAATTTTTAATTCTGGTTTCTCTGTCGGCACTTAGTCAGCACGACCCATTTCACGTAGCACAGTTTTCCTATCCTATGGTCTGAGAAACTCAGTTAAGTAGTCGGACTGGTAGCTAAAATATCTGTATTTTTCACTGACGCCGGTGTCGGTTCTTTGTTGAAAATATTTGTTGGCGATTTTTCAGTTATCCATATCTGCAAATTAGAAAACTGATTCTCGTTGCTTCAAAACAGTAAATTAATTTTTAAATGTCCTTGTCAGTTTTTTTTTTCTTATATTACATTTATGTTGTGACATTTTTTCGAACTTTCTGTAAGTGTGAAACGCAGTAGTTTCATTCTCGGGTGTATTTTCATTTCATACATTCCACATTCTCGGAAGCACAGCCAAAGCGAATAAATCCATCTGCTTTATTTAAGGAAGTATATCAGAAGTAAACAAAAGATCAGCAGAGTGATAAATCGGCACTAAAAAGAATAAATAACGTATCCGATTCCTGAAACTGATCTGAAAAGTAACAGAACGTAATATAAAAGACGACGAAAACTCTAGAACAAACAACGTAATACATTTGATATTCTCTGTGGGTTACCAAATGCGATAGACGTCTTGCGATCTTGTCCAGTTCATTTTCAGTGATCAACCCTATCATATAACGTCGCGTAACCATACAATATATAGCGGGTATTGAGTGATTAGCATATATATATTTCTTATATATAAAAGAAATAGATATCTCTACGTACGATGAGAACGAATATAGCACCCTTCCAACGTTCGCAACATTTAACTTAAAAGAGGGTTCAATACATAGAGCATTATTTTAGGATGTTACAACAAAAAACATGTAAGAATCACTACACAATTGCAGTTGTATTTCAACACATAATAATGCGTCTCCTCAGGGGATTGTAAATTACTGGCGAGCAAACGATTAATTTGGTTTCAAGAAGCAATATACATCCTATTTTTGTTAACGAAAAATGTCTTGAGGGATTTACCCTGATCAGCCAATCGAATATGACCTTCGTTAAATTCAAATTTAAAGAAAATAAAGTTTGAATTTAACGAAGGTCATATTCGATTGGCTGATCAGGGTAAATCCCTCAAGACATTTTTCGTTAACAAAAATAGGATGTATTTTGCTTCTTGAAACCAAATTAATCGTTTGCTCGCCACTAATTTACAATAGACTGAGGCATACTTAGTCGTTGAAACACGATTGCAATTGTGTATCGATTCTTAAATGATTCTGTCGTAATTTTCTTACACACACACACACACACACAGACATATATATATATATATATATATATTTGATCTAATTTATTTTGCTAAATGACGAAATTAATTCCAATAACTCATAATCATTATTACGGGAGATTTATTCCCATGCAGCCAACCTTGCAAATGTACATTCCTTCGATAATCAAACCTAACTCTTAAAATGGTGTAAATTCTTGCATGCCTATGAGACTGATCCTCGCTAGGACTCTGAATGATTTGACCTTATGCCAGACTAATTTCATTATTTATTCCAAAACGGCTACCGTAAAGAAGTGTTTAAAAGTTTCGCGGACTACAGCCAGTATCGTGATCTGCCGTTCATGATCAATTTTTTGATTTCGTGCCAACTGAAACTGTGCCTGTCAAAGAGTGTGATAATCTCACAGTCTATCACACGATTTTTTTAAATGACTCTCTAAGAAGTATTCAGATTTGAGTAAATCTGAAGTAACTTTTCGACTTATGGCAATGTGGCTGAATCACAAAACAGAAAGATAACAAAACTTATAATTGAAGAAAAATAGTAAATACGTCATTTAATATTACTAAAGAATTTTAACAATTCTACTTCAGCTATTATGAAATCTCGATTGATTCCATCCAAGCATAAAAGTTTAAAATAATTTCTATACTACTATAGGGAGCGGTGGAAATATCTTCCACATAAGATATTAGTGACAATGGTGTCTTTATCTAGTTAATGGCGATAAACAACACCCGGTTGCAAGTCCTCTCATGAAAAGACGGGATGTTTTGAGAAGCATGTAGTCGCCTTTTATTTTTTGTTGTTCCCAGGTACAATCTGGCCTGGGGTGGTAGCACCTGATATGGTCACAACTATGGACAAATAGTGAAAGAAAAACCAAAAATAGACATTACATTTTTATAGTAAACTTAGCAATGCATTTTATGATCTACAAAATATATATCGAAAAACTTATCTTAAAATTATGTACAAAATATCTGTAGCCGAAAGCATAAAATTATGTACGAAATATTTAAATTTCAGCATTAAATAACCAAAGTAAAGTTTGATATTCCACCAAACAAAAACAACCATCATGAAAGGACTCTTTCCTGACATGAATTCTTATATCGTGCAATTTATTAAATCAAACTGTATTCCAAAATATAACTTCACTATATATATATATATATATATATATATATATATATATATATAAAAAAACACATCACTGCCTCTAGTAATTATGTCGACACAAACATGAATATGCTAAAAAGCTGGGTACTATCTACCATGTATTCAATTGTGAAAGCAGAATAACATATATCATATTTTTATTACTTCAGACTTCGCAAAAATAAATTTTGGCATTAAATGACCCATAAGTTGATACGCCGTTAAACAAAGAAAACGATCAATCTCACTAATGTTTTACCATTATGTGAGAGGTATTTCTACCACACTCTATTTTCTCAACATTTAACCAACTCTAGTATTGGTTAAAACCGTAAATGAATTGTGGATTAATTTAGTAAGATTCACTTTGTATAGTGGATGAATAACATGAACTTTTACCTTGTGCTTGTCTTAGATATTAAGTTAACAATCTAATTACTCAGGGCATTATTGAAATGAGCACCTAAACAGTCACTTTATGACGCAACCACAAAGAGAATGAATAAAATAGCACAACAGACTGTTACACTTATAACAAGCACAACCCTCATAGGATACTCGGCAACTGTCACACACTCTCTCTTTCCCTCTGCCATATTATACTACTTCTGAAATTTAATCGCAAATAAATGATTAATTTCTCGAATTCAGACTTTTAAAACTAATAAGGAAAAGAAATTGGTCTGACTTTGGCTAGTAATGAAGAAAACTTGTATTCAAAATTAATAGCAATGTACTCTCAAATATGACGTAATTTGCTTTTTGCAGTCGGCGCCATATTAAAATGAGCATATTAAATATCTATCTGAAAATGTATCAGTGTGTGGGTCAGCAACAAATTACAGCACGCCCCTAAGAAATTAAACGACTTTTTCTCGCTTCGGTAAAAGATTAATCTCTTATAATATATAAAATGCTGGGTTATTGAATAAATTGCATATGTTCGACATTTTTTTTTCTTTCCTTGCAAACTTTCGTTTTCAATCAATTATTTTAGGGAAGAAAGTTGAACAAGAAACTTGGCGAGTCACTTTCAGAAAAAAGGTCGATAAAATCGACAAGTAAAAGAGAAAAATATTGGCGATTAGGCTGGTCAAATATTCATGTAATTTTATCTTTGCTTTTCAGGAGATTTTTTTGTTAGAAGAGAGAAAGACAATACCGTGTGTTTCTTATTCAAACTGTGATTTTTGCCTCCTTTTACCAGACTTCAAAGACTAACCGCTCTTTCATTTGCTCTCTGCCATTCAGTTTGACTAATGATGCAAAAGTAGTTCATTATTCTCTCATTTGAAAACTTTGTTCGGATTTCGAGACGTTTTACTATTACTTTTTACTGTGTTTGTTTAAAAGTTTTAACTGCAGTTAGGTCATACTTTTATCCCGGGTTCTCCTACCATGTAACCCATAACTATCTGTCGAGAGATGGGCAATCGCAAGACGTTACGTTGGTCTGTGAAATGGTAGTGTGTAGTCTTGTCTGAGATACTTTTATTCGTTTAGTACGATGCGACCGAGTTTGACTGCTTTTCTCTTGCATAGAAAAGAAAGCATGAATACGTCCCGCTTGATTATGTATATCACGTCACCGACAAATATATTTTAAAAAGAAACATTTTGATACTAGAACGTTAGAAATATATTTGCTGAAATATTAAAAGCAAGTAATAAGAAGATATTTTTTAATAAATTAAGATTAGCCACATTATATAAGAGATCATTAATGTTGAGTTCTTTGTATGCTATTTCGGACAATATGTTTGCATTTGTTGAATGGATGGGCTCTTGGGAGGTCCCCTTTCTTCAAGTGACCTGAGACAAGTAGCGCCGATTCAACAGTAAATACAAATGAAAAATGTGTGAAATAACTGAATTCTAGTCCCTTAAAAGTTCGGCAATGCCCTTAATTTTACAAATTCATTTTAGCACAGACTAATCGTTGTTTTCATATACAGATTTCGCTGATGTTTTAGTATATTAACAAACCGATATGTTAGTTACTTAACTAGTGTCTCTTGCATGTAGTCGACTTTCAAGTAAGCTAACCTTTCTGAATATCGATACAGAGTTAGCAAATATTATCCCCTCTAAATATTGGGTAGTGGCCGTGTTTCGTACACATAATTTAATATTGTTCCTTTTCCTTTCACGTCTTGGGCCAGTGTCCGAGGTTTATTGAAAGTTGACGATGTTGTCAAGATAAATACAGATGATTATAATATGCTAATTCACAAATCAGTTGAGTAATAGACAAAAACCCCAAGAAGATTTCAGCTAAAGATGATCTTCATCCTGTTATACAAATCTAACTCTTGCACGCCCTGCCCAAATGAGTTTGTCACAAAATTAGTTAAAACACCGCAAGCTTTTCCTGATAGTCATCTAATATGAAACATGTGATATAACATTGATTTAAATGCCTGTCAGTATGTAAAAAAGAAAGTACGATCTATAAATAAGAGCGAAAAAAGACAAATATATGTTTGGGAAACAAGACTTCGACAAGACGAAATAGCAGCAATGTTAACAATAGCAAAGTCTTATAGACTGGGTAATGTAAAAATAAAAGCAATGGAGCCCATAATAACATGCAAAATAATAAAAATATAATTTATTCAGCTATATGACAATGGCGATATTAGACGTTTCCTTAGGTTTATACATATGGCATTCATTAACCAAGCAACTAATGCATTTTTCTTCAGTGTCTGAACATCGGGCTAACTATACTATCTATTCTCTTCATCTCTAATAGTAATACCAGGTGTTTCTTTATATATCTACATTCAACATAGACTGACTGAACAGCCAGTGTTTCCGTCGGTTGACATGTATGAAATGTTCGTATTAAAACAGATTTTATGGAAAATGTATTTCTCATGTTCAATAACATGTTGCTCTTTCAACTAGTTTTCGGGGTTTCTTTCTTAAAATTTCCTTCCAAGTAGTTTAAAATATCAACATCTTTTATATCATTATTATCTCTTTGAGACAGATGTGCTATTTTACTTGTTGGATACAGTTGACAGTCTAGAAGTTTATGAACGGATCGCGTCCCACGCATAACGCCCATGGAAAAAAAATCTATATCTGACAGCTATTTATGAATACGATTTCGTCGATAATGTTTGGGATTTGCATCATCTTGCGGAGGTGGATAAAATTATCCATAGTGCAGCCTATTCTATTAATTTCTCTTATTTTTATACGATATCTTTTACTGCAGATTCATGCACCGTGGTATTTGAAGTTTTTAAAATTTAATAATTCCATATACTAATTTTTTAAGATTTATTAAGGCTATGTGATAGAACTGGATTTAAGAACATTGCTCAAACGAATAGTGGTCTAAGGAATACTCATCTGAGGACATTGGTCTATGGAATATCCGTCCAAGGACCATTGTTCTATAATAATATATTTTTTTAAATAAATTAACACTTTATTCATGTAATAGGGACCCAATTTTATTAATATTCACTGTATTACTTGATAATATTTAAGGTACCTACAGCAACATAAATTGCTGATGATACATGTGATTAATTAGTATTTATTGGCATGCATTGTGTATATATTAACACTAACACATGAGACCATAATTCTTCGAGACGAATATTTCTTATACGTATATTTTTAGCCGAGTTTTCCTTAGACTAATATTCCTTAGACTATGTTCTAGATGCCGACAAAATTGCACTTATTTTAATTCCAGATCATAGGTTCTCTTTTGGAAAAGTTTGTCAACAGTCCTACTTCCTGGAACGCTTGGTAGAGTGTATTTCTCGTTAAATATCATCCTTATTCCAAGCATGAATAACTAAGCCATCGACATTTCTCCACTTTTTTCAACAGCTCCCTTGGGAGAGAAAAAAATAAAGTTATTTCAATTAGTAAATTCGTTCGTCTGATATAAAACACTGAAATAATCAGAACATCTCTATGCATATTTACTTCTATAATATATATAAAATTAATTAGATTTGGACTGGCATGTATCATACCAGCAGAAGAATGTACGTTGTTTGGACATTTTAATATTAGATTTCATGAGCACTCACTTGTTTTCGTTCTTCTTCATAAAACATTTTCATGGTTCAATGGTTGCCAACTAAATAAGCTCACTGAATTTCGGAAATTGTTTCCATATATAGTCACTTCATACAACGACGCAAGAACTTCTATCATTAATGAAATGTCGATGACACAATCTATTGATTTTGAGTCATTGAAGCTGTAAATCTTAATGCTCTGATATTGTCACACGAAGGATTTTATTAAACATATCTTCTCATTCGTTTTTACTCTTAGTGTCTGATTTTCTTAGATTAAAAATTATCACATGTATTTTAATTATGTTAATACAACATTGATAACAAGGTGACGTCATCTAGCCTTATTACTAAAGTGAGATCGTTCCTCTCTAAATGTTCGACATTTGCAGTGAAAGACCGACTAAATTGAATATTTGGATATGTTCAAGCCTTTACTTGTATCTACAAGTCTGCAGACTTTTAGTTAAATATATGGTAATCATACTCCGCTACTTTTAATCATTTGTATAAACAGCAAGAGAGAAAAACATTGGGTTTTAAATTCAAATTTCATCCGCTTAAGCTGCATTAGAGTCAAGAGTAACCAGCGTGTCTCTTTTTTCCTCCATGGGGTTTAGAAAAAGCTGGGTCAGATCCTTGTTCCTAGGCTAATAGTGCAAATTGCTTTCAGCTCGCATATACTATTACCCGTAATTTTATCCTTTCGTATACCTGCACATCATGACTACAAATCTATGCTTATTAACACGTCAAATCACTCGCTTCTTACCATTATTTATATTCTTCGAACTCTTATCCTAATCTTCATTACCATATTCACAACGTGTCGGCCATTGTACGCGAGGGCTCTCTCCAGGTGATTGGAATTTCTAACCGAACCATTTATTTCATTCACCGGGGTAGATTGTTTTAGTTCCACGTCCCATGCCTTTTCCAGATGTCTTGGTTATTTCCTTTTAACTCGACTTTCCAAGTTTTTTTGGTTCACTACTGCTGTTGTCTGGTTTTGAATTCAACTCTTTTGAGTCTAGTCACTGGATCTAACCAACGCCTTTATCCACTGTGAATATGGCAAGAAAGATGAGGATAACAGTCCGAATAATGTAAATGTAAATAATACATACTACCTCATCTCTGACATATAGACAGATAAAAAAGCGTTCTCTTTTATTTCATCTGCATGATTGTCTATGTATGAAAGATAAAATATCGAAAAGATAAAATACCTGATAAATTGGAAATCATTTTCAGATATAAACCAGAACCTAAAATAAAGAATGTATTGTCTGTAATTTTGCTTAGAATCATTACATTATCGGACATTCTGGGGCTCAAATCCTGTTTTTATTTTTAGATTTATAAAGAAGCGATTTCAGCGCAGGAACAAGGAAAAGTATCGTCGACATTAATGCCGTATTCAGGAATAGCACGGAAATTTTTTTGATTATAATTTCCATAGAGAAAATTATTTTTTACATTGTTATTGCTATCAGGTGTGAGGGATTATGTTTACTTGAACATGTCTCACACAGGTGGTTCGTAGACAGTTCCAAGTGTCTGCATTTATCATTAAGTTATCGTCACAAGGCATCTCGTTGTCGGACAATAGTAAGATAGTTCGTTTCGAAGAACTTACACTGAAATGCATTCGATTCTCACTGCCTGCCTCACATTTTGTGCCGTACTGATCAAAACTCCTTCCGCTCACAGCATGTTTATAAGCAATGAATACTAGTTGAAATTTCGTAGGCTGACAATGGCTCTACAATTGAAATAGTTCCAGCAAAATCTTGCTAGCAACATTTCTGACTTGAGGTTGTTTTTTTTTCCTATTTCATATGAGTAATTGTTGTTCACGGCTTTCTCTTTTGTTACGATCCATGTCGTAATTCCCTCCCAACCCAGTTTGTTTTTGTCCCGTTTTCATCTCTACTGAGTTGGCATTCAATTTTCCCACTTCACCATTTATTTTGGCCTTTCCCCTTCGTTAGCTCGTTTCTTTATTCTACTTATATTTTTTGTGGGGTGGACTAACACTTTAGTTTTTAGTGTGAATGTTTTGTTATATTTCAGTTTCATTTTAGGAGTGTTAATCCCTTCCCTCTCATTTCATGTATTTAAAGTTTTGTAAGAAAATTCAAAAAATAAAAAATAGACATTTTTGGCCATTATGAAATTTTTATATCATCGTTATTTTTGTAGTTTTCATGTGAATGTGTTATATGTCAAATTGAATGGTGATGGGTGAGTTCTTGTGGTGAATGAGCAAATTGCAATGAATCTGATTAGCTAGGTTTAGGCGAGTTAATGTTCACCAGCCTCTACCTACTTCCTATGAAGCACTGCGCGACATTTTTTTCCTTTTTAAGCAGTAAATAAGCATTCCCGACAAGTGGTCGTATGTTGTAAGGAAATGACGCAACATTTTGGCTATCCAAATAAATTCTGAAATTAAAATTAATATGAATCAAGTCACGCATGATATCCTCAAATTAACCAAACCGTTTGGATCTATAAACGCTTGAAATAAAATATTCTAAGTTTTAAATATTATATTCTAAGTTGACTCAGCTTTCTTTTTACCTTGACCTAAATAACACCGTAATGTACACTTTGTACGTGTAAAATTACCAAAATGTACGTAAGATTTTTTTTTTATGTTGGACTGCTATTGAAAAGAAAGTCACCTGCCTAATTGCTAATTACAAATTTAGAAGAAGCATCTCAAGAAAAAAAAAAAACAAATAAGGTATTCAGTCGTTAATATCGAAACAGTAAAAGCAGGTGAAGACAAAATCTGACAAAGATAATGGAAATATATTAAATCAACAGTGTAGATAATACGTACTTAATCATTTGTTCTGATGGGAGTCCCAGCTGTATTATAAACATGTTGTACACGATAAAAATGTATTTTGGACTCTGAATGTTAAATGAAAACGGCTGGTGATTAGAATGAATCATTCAAATTCAGTCTTGCAGGTGTAAAATATCTGTTGTCTTTCTTGGCTCTACTTAAAGAAGGGAAACAGTCACATCTTTTAGATGCTTCAAGATTGATAATTTGCAATGAGAAGAAAGAAATATGGGCAAAAACATTCAACGTCTAGACACTACTTTGGTAGGCTGAAATGTTGACTGCAAAAACACACTCGGCTTTATTCGACTTCGGAAATCATTTCCAGCAAATACCTTCCCTGATTACATTAAGTTAGCTTATATTTAGTCTGATTTCTGATTCAATTGTGCAGTAATTGCTTAACAAAATATTCTATTAGATTGCAAACAAAATTATTTCCAGACAGCCTGAAAATATTTCTTTTTTCCTTATTCACAGTCAAGTGATTTGGCACAAATTAGCCAAAACTACTAAGCGTTCATGATAGAAAGACCAGACAAATAGGTGGTTTCGTGTCAGGAATTGAAGATAGTTTTTATTAAGATTACTAGATTGCATTAATTAATCGAAAGATGAAGAAACAAACTTTACCCCTTTCTTTTTATAGAACGTTCCAGGTTATCGAAGAACGGGTGGCAATTAATTTGGTTTTGTGTGCTAAGGTATGGAATGATCGAAATATTATGAAAACAAAATCAGCGAAACATTTTTTTGAATTCTGACTGGGACTGCTTTTATTAATGCCTTTGCAAATAAGAATATCTATCTACTAATCTCAAACTCTTCATTTCTTTGTATGTATCTTTCATCGTATCTATCTCAGTCACTCTCACTTGTTTTTTGTCCGTATCTATCTCAGTCTCACTCTCTCTATATATATTTCTTTGTCCGTATCTATCTCAGTCTCACACTCTCTATATATATTTCTTTGTCCGTATCTATCTCAGTCTCACTCTCT
Organism: Acanthosepion pharaonis; assembly: GCA_903632075.3. Taxonomy (NCBI): domain Eukaryota; kingdom Metazoa; phylum Mollusca; class Cephalopoda; order Sepiida; family Sepiidae; genus Acanthosepion; species Acanthosepion pharaonis. The sequence continues at coordinate 1,407,429 of CAHIKZ030004028.1, read as the reverse complement.
CTATATATATTTCTTTGTCCGTATCTATCTCAGTCTCACACTCTCTCTCTCTATTTCTTTGTCCGTATCTATCTCAGTCTCACACTCTCTCTCTCTATTTCTTTGTCCGTATCTATCTCAGTCTCACACTCTCTCTCTCTATTTCTTTTTCCGTATCTATCTCAGTCTCACACTCTCTCTCTATTTCTTTGTCCGTATCTATCTCAGTCTCACACTCTCTCTCTCTATTTCTTTTTCCGTATCTATCTCAGTCTCACACTCTCTCTATTTCTTTGTCAGTATTTATCTCACTCTCTCTTTATTTCTTTGTCCGTATTTATCTCACTCTCTCTCTTTCTTCATAATCTATCTCACTCTCTCTCTTTCTTCATAATCTATCTCACTCTCTCTCTTTCTTCATAATCTATCTCACTCTCTCTCTTTCTTCATAATCTATCTCACTCTCTCTCTTTCTTCATAATCTATCTCACTCTCTCTCTTTCTTCATAATCTATCTCACTCTCTCTCTTTCTTCATAATCTATCTCACTCTCTCTCTTTCTTCATAATCTATCTCACTCTCTCTCTCTTTCTTCATAATCTATCTCACTCTCTCTCTTTCTTCATAATCTATCTCACTCTCTTTCTTCATAATCTATCTCACTCTCTCTCTTCATATCTATCTCACTCTCTCTCTTCATATCTATCTCACTCTCTCTCTTCATATCTATCTCACTCTCTCTCTTCATATCTATCTCACTCTCTCTCTTTCTTCATATCTATCTCACTCTCTCTCTTTCTTCATATCTATCTCACTCTCTCTCTTTCTTCATATCTCTCTCTTCATATCTCTCTCTTCATATCTCTCTCTTCATATCTCTCTCTTCATATCTCTCTCTTCATATCTCTCTCTTCATATCTATCTCTCTCTTTCATATCTATCTCTCTCTCTTCATATCTATCTCACTCTCTCTCTTCATATCTATCTCACTCTCTCTCTTCATATCTATCTCACTCTCTCTCTTCATATCTCTCAATCTCTCTCTCTCTTCATATCTCTCAATCTCTCTCTCTCTTCATATCTCTCAATCTCTCTCTCTCTTCATATCTCTCAATCTCTCTCTCTCTTCATATCTCTCTCTCTCTGTCTCTCTCTCTTTCTTCATATCTCTCAATCTCTCTCTCTTCTTCATATCTCTCTTCACATCTCTCTCTCTTCATTCATCTCTCTCTTCATATCTCTCTCTTCATATCTCTCTCTTCATATCTCTCTCTTCATATCTCTCAATCTCTCTCTCTCTTCATATCTCTCCCTACATATCTCTCTCTTCATATCTCTCAATCTCTCTGTCTCTTCATATCTCTCTCTTCATATCTCTCAATCTCTCTGTCTCTTCATATCTCTCTCTTCATATCTCTCAATCTCTCTCTCTCTTCATATCTCTCTCTTCATATCTCTCTCTACATATCTCTCTCTTCATATCTCTCTCTTCATATCTCTCTCTTCATATCTCTCTCTTCATCTCTCTCTCTTCATATCTCTCTCTTCATATCTCTCTCTTCATATCTCTCTCTTCATATCTCTCTCTTCATATCTCTCTCTTCATATCTCTCTCTTCATATCTCTCTCTTCATATCTCTCAATCTCTCTCTCAATCTCTCTCTCTCTTCATATCTCTCAATCTCTCTCTCTCTTCATATCTCTCAATCTCTCTCTCTTCTCTCTCTCTCTTCATATCTCTCAATCTCTTCATATCTCTCAATCTCTTCATATCTCTCTCTCTCTTCTCAATCTCTCTCTCTCTCTTCATATCTCTCAATCTCTCTCTCTCTACATATCTCTCTCTTCTCCCTCTCTCTCTTCATATCTCTCTCTTCATATCTCTCAATCTCTTCATATCTCTCTCTCTCTTCATCTCTCTCTGTCTCTCTTCTTCATCTCTCTGTCTCTTCATATCTCTCTTCTTCATATCTCTCTTCATATCTCTCAATCTCTCTCTCTCTCTTCATATCTCTCTCTTCTTCATCTCTCTCTCTCTTCATATCTCTCTTCATCTCTCTCTCTCTCTGTCTCTTCATATCTCTCTCTTCATATCTCTCAATCTCTCTCTCTCTTCATATCTCTCAATCTCTCTTCTCTCTTCTCTTCTCTCTCTCTCTCTCTCTCTTCTCTCTCATATCTCTCTCTCTTCATATCTCTCTCTCTCTTCTCTTATCTCTCTCTCTCTTCATATCTCTCTCTCTTCATATCTCTCTCTCTCTTCATATCTCTCTGTCTCTTCATATCTCTCTCTCTTCATATCTCTCTGTCTCTTCATATCTCTCTGTCTCTTCATATCTCTCTGTCTCTTCATATCTCTCTGTCTCTTCATATCTCTCTGTCTCTTCATATCTCTCTGTCTCTTCATATCTCTCTCTTCATATCTCTCTCTTCATATCTCTCTCTTCATATCTCTCTCTTCATATCTCTCTCTTCATATCTCTCTCTCTTCTTATCTCTCTCTCTCTCTCTCTCTTCATATCTCTCCCTCTCTTCATATCTCTCTCTTCATATCTCTCAATCTCTTCTCTTCTCTCTGTCTCTTCATATCTCTCTCTCTCTTCATATCTCTCTCTTCTCTCTCAATCTCTCTCTCTCTCTTATCTCTCTCTACTCTCTCTCTCTTCATATCTCTCTGTCTCTCTCTCTTCATATCTCTCTTCATATCTCTCAATCTCTTCCTCTCTTCATATCTCTCTGTCTCTTCATATCTCTCAATCTCTCTCTCTTCATATCTCTCTCTTCATATCTCTCTCTTCATATCTCTCTCTTCATATCTCTCTCTCTTCATATCTCTCTCTTCATATCTCTGTCTCTTCATATCTCTGTCTCTTCATATCTCTCTCTCTTCATATCTCTCAATCTCTCTGTCTCTTCATATCTCTGTCTCTTCATATCTCTCTCTCTTCATATCTCTCTCTTCATATCTCTGTCTCTTCATATCTCTCTCTTCATATCTCTCTCTTCATATCTCTCTCTTCATATCTCTCAATCTCCCTCTCTCTTCATATCTCTCTCTTCATATCTCTCTCTTCATATCTCTCTCTCTCTTATCTCTCTCTCTTCTATCTCTCTCTTCATATCTCTCTCTCTTCATATCTCTCTCTCTTCATATCTCTCTCTCTCTCTGTCTCTCTCAATCTTTCTCTTCATTCTCTCTCTTCATCGTTATTTCTTCATATCTCTCGTCTCATTGTGATATATCTCTCGTAGACGGATTGACTCAGGAAATCTCTTACTATATTTTTCTTCTCTTAAATTATCTCTCTACATATCTCTCTATATCAAATATCTTCTCTCATCATATCTCTAATAAGTGGCGGTCTCTTCAATCTCTCTCTTCATGTCTCTCTTCAATAATCTTAATCTTTCTTCAGTTTCTCTGTCTCTTCTTGTCTCTGTCATTTGGAAATAAATCTTGTCTCTTCAAATATTTCAATCTCATTCAGTCTTGTTTCATCATTTTGTACATACATGTAACCTCTGATATCTTCATTTTCTCTGGTCTTCAAATCTCTGCCTGTTTAATGTATATCTCTCTTCATAAACCTCTCTTCATATATCTCAATATAAGGTCTCTTTCTCTCGCTGTCGTTATTTATTCATATCTATCGTCTCATTGTGATATATCTGAACGTAGACGGATTGACCAGGAAATCAGTTACTATATTTTTTCTTCTCATTAAATTAACAGATCTGCATATATCATGATATATCAAATATACTTCACATCATCGTACGTCCTAATAAGTGGCGGTCGATGAATCCGAAGTTGCAGATGTCTTAGGAATAATGCTTAATATTTCTTAAGTTTCCAACGGACAAATCTTGTCACGTGTCATTTGGAAATGAAATATTGTGAGAAAAATATTTTCTATTTTCATTCAGTAGTTGTTTCGAACATTTTTGTACATACAGTGTAACCCGGATATAAGAGAGATTTTCTCTGGTCCCAAATTAGAGCCTGTGTTAATGTATATAAAATAGACCAAACCCGGATATAAGAGAAACCCAGATATAAGAGACACTTTCTCCGGTCCCGACAACTCTTACATCCGGGTTACACTGTATTACTTTCCTAACCAGACACTGTTTTTTTTCTGTGTTCAAGCTAAAATAGATTTCATCGTAAGTAAATATTTATTCATGAATAGGATGATCTACCAGTTATAGATTTTAAAAATCAAATTATACATACAAATGGGTTGTGAGATAAAATGACACTTTTCAGAGCAGACATCTGAAATAACAAATCATTTTCATACGTAATATTTTAAATGATTTATCAGAATAAAATAGAAAAGTTAACTGTGGACTAAACAGGTTTTCAATGAGTATTTTTAGGGGATATATACTATAAAGGCGATCTATAACTCAGACCTCTACACCGTGTTGACATGTAAGCGACTTGGGAGTGCGGACAGTTAACATGAGAATGTTCGTTGCCACAATTGGATTAAGAAATTATTTTTTTCAAGTAATGCTTACTTTTGGATCTGTAATTTAAGATACTGAAGTATAATATTTATTCATTTTATTTGAACTTGCATATTTTATTTTTGAAACAAACCTTTTCAAAAGTATGATTAAGAATTCATAAAATTAATGTAAATTTAATATTTTTTTTCTAAGATATTATTCTTCAACAAACATTAAGTAGAAAACTAATTCTTTCATGAATAATTTGTTTATCATTAATAGAACAAACGTACGTTTTTAAACAGAAAGAATGTTGAATATTTCTGTATTTAGTAAATAAATAGACTTTAAATATTAAACGTTTTTCACTGCGAAATTAATGAAAAATGACACTTATTAAAGAATGTATCCCAAAGTAAATGTCAAAAATTAGATTCAATAAATTTATTAATATTCTACAAGTGTTCTTTAAAAGTGGACGATAAAAATAAAGACTTTCATTGTCTTGTCAATATTGTATTTTGCTTTTTGAACTTTTTAAGATTTTAAACAGCAAAATTCACAGTAATTATTAAAAAATTTTGTCACAAAAAATTAATTTATTTTTTCTTCTTGCTATTATTATTGATAATAAGGAACATATTGATTATAAAATTAATTTTTCAGGAATGATTGGTGCTTTCTTTTTTACACGTGAAATAATGTTGATGCCATGCTTGTCAGAAAAATAAAAATGAATGTAAGTTTTTGCACTAACTTTCGCAAAATACTAAAGAAATTTGCGCATTTAAAAAAACAAATGTATTACAAAATCTTTGTAACATTTTTCTATGGTACTAGTCTTCATAAAATTCATTGAAATAAGTTATTTATTTATCATTTTAAAAAATGCATGTTGAATTTTACTAGCCTTGTGTTAAAAATGCGAATCAAAATAAACAGTTTAATATTTTAAAAATATATACTGTAAAAATATTAAACAAATTAATTTTTAGATAATCTTATTTTATGGCGGAGGAGGTGATCGATCCACACTCACCCATTAAATATGTCTAGTCTCAACTATATAGAAATTAAATTAAACTACCTAGTTCCGTTTCATCCTCAAGCGAATTTTGGAACCAAATTCTAAAATTTGCTTCAGGATGGAACAGAACAAGTTACTTTAATTTAATTTCTATAACTGAATTGGAAGTTTTCAGCTTCTGTTTTTGAAACATGACAATTCTTATGTAGCGATAGAATCATATTTTCTTTACAAAATAATTATAATATAGACTCTCCTTGTGTATCGAGCACTGTTTTTTTAAAAAAAAAAAAAAATACTAAGAACTTTGGATTATTAACCATACCGTTCGTTCCTATTTTTCAATATATTTGCGCGCACACACGTGTGTATATATATATATATATATATAATATATATATATATATATATATATATATATATATAGAGAGAGAGAGAGAGAGCGTGTCAAAAGTACTTTTAGAAAATTTTGGGGGCGGGTTCCTCACACTAAAATAATGAAAATAGACCATTATTTAATATATATATATATATATATATATATATGTGTGTGTGTGAAGAGTTGATTTTCTTCGCCTGTGTATATAATAATAATCAACTTTTCCTCCTCTTACCTACAGTTAGAGCTTAAGTATCTAATCTATAATTATTCTACAGTTTTTATCTATTGATACCAGTATATTAATGTCAATCTATTTATATTTTTATTGGTACTGTGCATGGCCCTCAATGTTAACTGTTAAATCAGAGGCACAATGAATTTCATGAGAGACGCGCTGTCTTTGTATTTCTACTTCTTCATTCCTTCCGTTTCTTTCTCGTCTTTTGTTCTTTGTTTACTGACTATTTGGGCTGAATCTTGTTTCGGCGAAGAAAGGTCAGGAAAGGAATTTGGGATTGCTTGACAACAAACAGAATGACCTCTTAAAAACGTGAGTAGGAGGTGATCTACTATATTTATTTGGCATACATCCCCATGTGGTATCGTATTGTTGTAATTTGAGTTTCCCAGTGATCTCCGAAGACAACAGTTCGTGAAAAAACTACTCTCATCATGCGATCATTAAGGATGAGAAATACACCCACAAACTTATTCCATAACTTGTGTAGGAAATAAAAAAAAATTCGCCCTGGAAATTCTGGGTCAATTTGACAAATATCCAAAAGAAATCATTGTGCTTTCATCTCGGATGCAAGCCAATTAACGGAGAGGAAACGGAAGACAAAAATGATTCCGGAATTCTATAGTTTACATTGCGGAAGAAAGAACAGCCAACTTTTTGAACATTCCACAGCAACTTTTGTCTGTCATTATGAACATTCAAATTCCTGAGATACAAACGTTTGAACTGTCATCCAATATCAGTTAAGTGTTCTTTTATTAATTGTATGTCGGATGTTCCTACCCACCTTTTCTTTTTTTTAACCTGGGGTTTATACCTTTATACGTTGCGAATTCTTAACAGTACCTAGAACAACAGAAATCGACTAAGTAAATGCCAGTTTGTTTTGACAATAAAATGAATTAAGCTTGCAATTAAAAAAATGGCGGCAAAAATGTAGGCACGAGTTAAATGAGAGGAAAAATGTAACGATTCATTTCGCAGCGAGTAATCAGTTTTTTAAGATATAAAAAATACGTAATTCTAAAATTGTATTGCACTTTGCGGAAAGCATTGGATAATACAATTAGTTTCGTAATATCGTTGAAATACTTCAGATCCGTTACTGAATTATATATGTACATTCAAATTGAATAAAACTGAAATAGACATCTGTATCGCGGAGGAGAATTTCAGTTTTGAAAAGCGTTAAAGCCGGAATGTGTTACTATTTGAAGCTGTTTTAATGACTCCTGTATTTAAACTGAACATATTTTCTCATTAATGTATTTTAAATGGACGAAAATTTCGATTTGAAATTTAACTTGCTATCAGCAAAACAATGGGTAACGAACTAATATATATCCGATGACTCATTCCGTGCTATAAATCATTGAATCACTGCGCCGTGTTCGAATTCCAGTCGAGTTCGTTACATTAATTTACGCACAAATATCCTTAAGAAACGTATTGCAACAACCTTCGGAGTACAATGCTGGAATCAGAAGCTGGTAGGCGTCTTTTGGACAAACTGTGGTACAATATAAGCGCCGTTTCTCTAAATTCATTTTTTTCCAGAAAGTGTGGTTGGTTGTGTAGTCGGGCTGTTCAGTTCATACATAAAAAAACAACAGAGCTCATTAATATATTATAGATATAATTTCTACCTACTGAGTTTTCAAGGCTTTTTTCTCGAAGTTTCCAACGTCATTTAGAAATAACAAACACATTTCTTAAGCCAAATTGAATCCTATTCACTTTAACATAATTTCGAGAGGGAAAAGAACATGTTTTTGTGCTCAATATGAGAAAGGGCTACTTCGAAAAGTTTTGTTCAGAAACTAAAGAATGAATTTGCTCAGTAAGCAGGATATCTTATGTTTAACAGGACGAAGTAGCTAAACGTTAATCACACCTAATTCCTGAGTACTATCTTATATGCTCATTGGGTATTCCATATTAGAGACCTTGTGCCAAACTTAGCTAAAATGAGTAAATAACATGTGAGTAACAGTTGTGCAAATATAGACATCTATATTTACAGTTTCGCACAGTGCTGGATGGAGGTGAAAGAGGAATACGAAAAGTGTTTTGCGTTCATTTTTGCATTTAGTGAGTCACCGTCTGGCAGGAAAATTAGCAGTTGAAAAATTTTGTTTTTGGTATTTTTTTTCAAACTGCAGTTGAGAAAACTGACCACAAGTAGCTATGAGTAATACAAACTGACCTCATCCTATAAGTTGATTGGGTGATACTTCGATAGATCAGAAATGATCGGGAGAGACAAAAAGCATACTCATGTAGATATGAACGACGATTCTATCTTCCTTTTCCTCCTTAATATCTCTCTCTCTCTCTCTATATATATATATATTGTGTGTGGGTGTGTGTAAGTATTACTGGTCTCGAATTGGAATTAACATAGGAAATAAATCTAGAATTGTCCACCTGCTCCATCTTCCAATCACTGACTAATAACACTGGCATTGATTGCTTTGGATTTAGAACTTACAAATCCTTTAATTCCCTTGTGCAGAGAAGGTGCATTCGTTCCCACATGCCACATAATTAAATAATATTGTTAGTCAGCTTTCTTTCGCAAGCATTTTTAAAAATAGACCCGTACATATTTCAAAGGGAAATACACCATCGTCAAACTCGTAATGAACATGCCGATATAAACATGTGAATATGATAGAGATTGGCACAGGATTGTGTGGTCGGGGTTAATACAGAGATATGTTTGTCTCCTACCGCACCAAATTTACAAGAACCGTTAGAAAGACTGGACTGTTCAAAAGTTATCAACCCGTAGGAGGAGTTAAAATTTGAGGTTATTTAATATACTTCAATTGTTTAGAATCTAAACTTTAGATAGTTTTTAAATCAACAAAATTGATTTATTTTTTGTAGGAAATCGATATTTGTTTTTTTTTTAATTTGCATAACACTTATACTCAGAATCATGAAAAACAGCTGAAATCCCTTGAAGACCTAAATAGGAAGGAGGGTTTTGAAAATTTAACTCTGACATGACATTGAGGACAAGAAAGAAAGGGGAAAACAGCAACCCACTTACCTGACGAGGTAATTTGAATGGATGTGAGAACGTGAAGGGGCATTAACAAAGGAAGAAAAATTAAGAATTACAAAAGATAGATAGTTGTGAAGATCTATGTTCGCTTACACCCTCAATGGACACGGTACTTAAAAGAACAACAAAGCTGAACTTTGTGTTTCCATGCCCCCGGGATATACTTTGACTATCCACTGAGCCAGGTTGGGATTCAAGGTCGATTTCTAAATTGAGGACTCTAGTGTTTCAACTCGGACCGCTGGTCTTAGCTGGTCATGATTTGTCTAAGCTAGTCATAGCCGGTCATACCACTGCTACGGAACATGTTACGCAACGGGAGGGGGAGAAGGCAAGAAAAGAGTTCTCCGGCCTCGGAACAAATACTACAACCGCCGCATCTACTCCGATGGGAAATACCCGCTTCTCCTCCTCTATGAATCCTTCCGGAAAAATCTGGTAGGAGAATCCTATCTGTGCCTCCACCTTAAGCACCCCGCAACGTAAACAGTTGCATCAGCGTTTTGCATACAATACTGTATTTTCACCATTAAATTTGCATAGACAATTTTAATAGCATATTTTAATAATTACTTCTTAATTTTTCATTGGAATTTTTAAAATTCATATAAGTAGTGTTTCTGTTAGAAACTGTTTCTTAAATGTATCGTTTTTATATAGTGATAATTTATATTTGCCCTGTAAGAAATTCGCTTGAAACATGGTAGAATTTAAAAAAAAATTATCACCATGTTTGCATTTAAATATCGCAACCCTGGTAGTTTTAGTGAACAAACCTATCCATCGCTCAACTAAAACGATGTATTTTTTTTGTTTTTTTTAAATAAAAAGTGAAAGTGATTGTTAGTTATCGATCTGATCAAAGAAAAAAAAGTTTGTGTTTGTGTTATTAATATAAAATGACCGCAACTTTACACTGGCACTTGTTTTGGTGTCAATTTCTGGTGGGATCTAGACGGAAGCCTTGAATCCTTTGAATTTTTAACGTTTCGCTCACAAATTGAATGCCTTAAAGATGGAAGATAAGAAGTTGCACTTTCGACATATTATACTCTACGATTTTTAGAAAGGAGTAAACGTCGGTATGTTTATTTAGATGATGTTACAGCACGTCGGACGGTCAAAAGTTGCTTGGCAGATTTCGTCAGGGTGATTTTAAATCAAAACTATCAACCACGCCCCGGGAGACTTTCCGACGTCGACAAAGACGCCCTGCTTGTCATCGTAGAGAATAAACCAGGGATTTTGACGAAGAGCGTCCTAAAATCGATATCCAAACAACCTTTCGACATTTTTAGAGATCGGATTCGAGAAAAACGGCAGATTATGGCAAATGGGAAAGGTTTCTTTTTCCACCAAGGCAACGCAAGACGGCGTGTTGCAAAACAGAACATCCAAAAGCATTAAGATTTGAAAACGGAAATCCTTTCGCACCCACCGTATTCTACTGACTGGTCCTCATCGGCTTTAACATCTGACACTGTAATCAGTCGAAAACTACCTGTCAACTTTCTTCCAACAAAATCTAAGAAAATGCTATCTGCAAACTCATAAAACTATGGGGAAACCGTTAAAATCAATGGAGACGATATACATGACCAATATTTTTTTCTGAGTATGTAAAATTTTGTTTTTATTTTCTAATCCGTCACGAATCTTTGGTAATATATACCTATTCATTTCCTGCATACTATGGCCACTATTTATTTATTCTTGGTTAATTGGCTTGTATTGGTTATTAAGAAAACGCATAACATAAAATACAGAGTAAAATATAAATAAAATCCTTAGTTGAAAATATATTCGGACACATTGATTTCATATTGGATTAATCAGTTCCCGAAACCTGCTTCAAAACGCGTTGGCGTGGAGCAATAATTAACATGGATGGTCTGGCTTGCCTTTACTACTACAAAAAACAATGGATGGTGCCATAAAGTATTTGACATTATATAACCCATGATGTGTTAACATAAAATCAACTGAATTAATTTAAAAATCATTTGCAATGGATTTTCATAGAGGATTATTTCTAGGCACCTTTGCAATGTTTAACGAGTTGATCATTACTACTGAGTAATGCGTTCGATCCTTGTCAGTTGCCCTGTACAGAATTGGATATTAAATAACCCGAAAGGTTTTGACATGTAAACCCTAAACTTCGTGTACAGCTACCGTTCTTGGACTTTTTAGGTAAAGCCTTTCGTAGCGTTCTTCTTGCATCTTGTTCTCCTGTCCAAAACGATCCTCAAATCATGGTTTCCGAGTTCGCTATCATTATAAATTCGTTCTATTAAGATTCAACATGTATATTTTTAATTCAAGCCACGAGAATAGCTACATATCTGTTGCAAAACAGAACATCCAAAAGCATTAAAATTTGAAAACGGAAATCCTTGCACCTGTTTGTTATGCTGAACACTGTAGATTTCGTATAGTTTCAGGTGTTTCTTGTTAAAATCTGGAACCATCTTCGAGCTCCAGCTGTTGCATTAAAGAGAAAAAATAACTTTGAAAATATTCAATACCTTCCTCCAATCACGATTCCTTCAGTGAGGTAATCAAGAAACAAACGACATGACACTTCTAACACCGTGTTTTACTGGGAGGATTGTTTATTCTGTCAGAAGCACACCCCTCATGTGTACATCAAAGGTGGCCTGTTCTGTTATACTTCGCGTAAAGAACATTCTTCCAAAAATTACTCAAATTCTCTAAGTGCATACAAATGAAATTTATTTGAGAATCCTTGTAACTTTTTGCAGAAATGCTATTTTTTCGTCTGGTGCATGCATTTTAAACCATTCTAAATATCTTGCAGCTCTTAAAAGCATTTTCAGTCTCCTTTTGAATAACAACCGGCTTAGCGTTCATATTTCTTAGCAACTTTCGAGTTGTTCACGAAGAAACACTTGCTGCAGCACCTGATCGAGGACATTTCTTGACTGTTCCAAGCTAGCTGTTGTTCATCATAATTTATCCAATGGCATTGAAATGGATTCTGGCAAATACATTGTAAACCAGACCTTCGTAATGTTACTTCAGTAATCCTTTTGGTTGGTTTACAATGTTTGCTGCTTTTTTAAATTTGTGCGTTAATAATAGAAGTATTTCCGGTAATTAATGTTCTAAAAATTATACAATGTACTTAAAGAAAACCGATTAATCACAATGGTTATAAAAAAAAATCAAACCAAAATATATGACTACGATTTTTTTTTTTTAAATTGCGAGGAAATCGTTAACTCGCGAAATGAAAATATTTAATTATTTATGTATTAATTTTAAAGTAAACTTCACACACACACACACATATATATATATATATATATATATATATATATATACGGACACACTTCATATTTGCATCATTGGTAAGACGATAAACTACGTCCAACAGCAAGGCCTCTGATTAGGCGGTTTTGAGGAGCGTGGAACCACCTCTTAATTGCTGATGTTCCCAGGTCCACCCTAACCCCGGATTGTAGCACCTGTTAGGGTCCCAGATAGGGGTAAATAGTTAACTCCCGCCCAAACTGGGGTCAAAACACTATGAAAGTGTAAAAATAGGTTTTAATACCAGAAAAACTTTGTAAAAAAATTATTACCAGCAATAAATTATTGTAAAATAAGTATTAGCAGCAATAAAAATTTTGTCGGCATTAAATAACCCATTGAGGTTGATATGCCGTAAAACAAAACAAAACAAAACAAAAAAAAACACAGTATATTCATACAAAGAGGAATGTCTAGTCAAAAAATGTCTTACTAATATTTTTCATCTGCTATGTTTCAGTTTAGACTGAGAAAAAGTTGGTTTATGCTTGTTAATCCTATAAATATTATCTTGTTGCTATTGCCTGGATATACAAGATGTTTCTAGGAGATATTTTATTAGAAGCTAACTCACGTTCTATCTGACGTCATGACAATATAGAGATTTTTATTAAATATTTAGCATTGGACATCACGAAAGTAGGAAGGGATGATGGCATTTACGAAGGCACTAGTTCAAATTGAACATAACCAATGTCAAAGTACATATAAGCCCATGAGAAATGATACAGTTATAGAACCTAAAATGCTGAATACGTATGGATTCTAGAAATAACCTAATAACGTGTAATGTCTACTAATACAGTAATAGACAAATAAGCGTGTATCAGAACTTGGAAAGTGTTTTTTTCCAGCGTCCGTGAACATTTTTTTCTCTAAGTTATTCGTCATTTTCACTCAAACTATTGATTCGCATGCAACAAAGTTCACTGCCTTGTCAAGATAATTCTCTGAGGTCATGGTATTCTTAAGGATGATTGATTGAATATTTCCTGTTGAAAACTATCGACTTTTGGAAAGCTATCAACGTTGGCTTTAGCTGAGGTTACGTCGGCTCCAATTCGACCTAAACACCCAATGTATTCTAGGTAGCATACATTCTAAAGTCTATGTAGATTGTGGAAGCAGCAGTCAAGTTTTCTCATAAATGAAGATGTTATATCTGCTATAACAGATATTCAAGCGAATATTAACCTTAGTCTTGTAAGATTTTAATTGAATCTACAATATTTAAACGTTTTTATTATTGCTTATCCAATACAAACCTAAGTGCCACTCAAGGTAAAGGGTTACTGAAAGAGAATGCTGTAAGGCTTAATAGAAAGGGAGCAGTGATTGCATATTATGAGGATATGTAGGATAGATAATGTTTGGCGTTAATCTTGAGGGAAATCTTCACTGGGGAATTCGTTCAATATTGAAACAGTTCTGTTGAAAAAGCTATTTGCGTGTAACCAATGAAATATGACGAAAATGAAGGTGAATCGACTCCTTGTACGTGGCATGCTGGGTCATAGCTGTGAAGGCCTGAACTGTTGAAACATTTGTCGGGTAGAGAAACGTTCAAGCTTCATAATGATTTCAACACTCATGGAAGCTGCTGAGAAACGTGACTACTTTGAAATTGGAACGGATGTGACATGTTAGATCTGCTGGAATCTATCCGTCTCTGAAGATGAATGTTTTTTGTTGTTTTTTTTTTTTTTTTTTTTTACATATTCCAGCTAAATAGCGGCGTCTAAACACAGTTTGAATGCCAAACAAGGAGACTGTCCAGAAGAGTTGCAGGTGATTCCAAAGTGGTTTTGAGGGTGTGGTTGAAGCCAACGGCGATTTTATTGAATAAATTTACTCTTTCGTATTTCAAGTGATTTTTTTTTATAATTTTGGTAAATATATCTATTAAAATGAGATGCCAGTGTTATTTTCAGTTTTACATAATTTAGAAAATTAATCCATCGCCTACCATATATATATATATATATATATATATATATATATATATATATATATATATTCATCTACAAAGTTCAACTGAAAATCATGTATATTATGATTTACAAGTCTGTCCCTTCCTAAACAAGACATTGGCACCACAAATTTCCCTTTATATTTTCCATGTAACAATACTGAGCTAACAGTCTCTCTTTTTGAGGGTTGGACGGGCCCTACTAACATCAGTTATGTTTAGTTTACGTTGTGTTCCTGTTTAGTTTGTTTTGGAGTTCATTCCCTTCCCTCTCATTTTATTCATCCATAAATTTTTAAATGTAACTTTTATAATCATCAGTTTTTTTATGGCATGAGGCGAGTTTTGTAGGACCCCCTTAACAGGACGCGGTATTATGGTGTATGGAAGATTTATTGGTGACGGACGGGTTTGTATGGTGAATATGGAAATTGTAATGAGTGAATGGGTCGTGAATCAGATTAGCTAGGTGTGAAAATAGTTAGTGACGACCTGCCTTAACCTCTCCCTTTTTTGGCTTTGTGCCGTAATAATGTATTTTTATACATGATAAATATCAATAATAATGAGCTAAAAGTTTCTATTTGGCATTCATTGAGCGAAAACTTTGGCGTTACTGTCGGTTGATATTTATAAATTTATTTTCCTTAAAGTTTTTCAGGAAATTACACTGACCAAGTCCAGCGGGATCTTTCTTCTTAACCTTTCATTTCAGTTAGCGTGTGAAGTCAAAATCTTCATTATATGATGACTTTCCATTCTAGTTACAATTGGTCTATGGTCTTATCACGGTCAATTACCGGTTCTACAGAAGGGTGCTGAGAATACCATAGAGATTTCACAAAAATGGAAACCAAAAGGTGAATTGTACTTGGGAACAGGAAGAGACAGTTTAAATATTTGGGATACATAAGAATGAATGATGTCTTGGAGAATTTGTCACTCGCAGGACATATTAAAAGAATGGGAGACAGAAAAGAGGAATGGATCTAACGAGCTTGTGTGGATGGTTGGCAGAACAGGAGGTCAAGCAAAAAAGACAATTTACTCAGCGCAACAAAGTTGTGAAGAGCCTTTATCGTTCACGTCTTGAAAGAACATGGCGCTTCTATGTGCAAAGTAGCATTTTGAAATAAATGAGACATAAACACAATAGAAATGGGAACTAATCAAATACTGACAAAATTGTCTGCGCATTCCTGATTTTCAGGAAGTACTTTCTTTTGTAATAAATATTTATTGTAGATATCACAGATTCCAATGTAATATGGGGGAAACTAGATGTCGAAAAATTTTGAAGCTCCAATTATATCCTCCTTGCTTTTTTGTATTTTCTCTGAAGTCCTACTTCTCCAATCCTCTGTTCTCATAATACGTCCTAGAAATTTTAACTTTATCTTTTTGATTTTGAATATGTGCCCAATTTTTCTTTCTTTTTTTCTTTCTTTTTTTTTCTTTTTTTCTTTTTTTTTTTTTTTTCTTTCTTTTTTTCTTCTTTCTTTTTTTTCTTTCTTTTTTCTTTCTTTCTTTTTTCTTTCTTTCTTTTCTTTCTTTTTTTTTTCTTTTTTCTTTTTTCTTTTTTCTTTTTCTTTTTTTTCTTTTTTTTTTTTTTTTTTTTCTTTTTTTTTCTTTCTTTTTTCTTTCTTTCTTTCTTTCTTTCTTTCTTTCTTTTTTCTTTCTTTTTTTTTCTTTTTCTTTTTTTTTCTTTTTTTTCTTTCTTTTCTTTCTTTCTTTTTTTCTTTCTTTTCTTTCTTTCTTTCTTTTCTTTTTTTCTTTTTTTTTTTTCTTTTTTTTTCTTTCTTTTTTTTCTTTCTTTTTTTTCTTTCTTTATTTTCTTTTTTTATTTCTTTCTTTCTTTTTTTTCTTTCTTTTTTTTCTTTCTTTCTTTTTCTTTCTTTTTTTCTTTCTTTTTCTTTCTTTTTTTTCTTTTTCTTTCTTTCTTTCTTTTCTTTTTTCTTTTCTTTTTCTTTTCTTTTTTTTCTTTCTTTCTTTCTTTCTTTCTTTCTTTCTTTTTTTTCTTTCTTTCTTTTCTTTCTTTCTTTTTTCTCGTTTTTTTTCTTGGAATTTCTTTAAAAATTCCTCGATGTTCCTGTTTTGTTCATAAGAATACCTTCTGTAGAATCACATCTCTGATGCCTCAAGTCTTTTCAGTTGCAAGCTAATTGTCAATCATACATTATGTTATAGCATGATGGATTCTACGTAGCAGTTCAGCATTGTTTTCTTTGTTGTAAACGAAGTTTTTCTATTTCTTAATAATTCAAGATTATATTTACTCAGAGCTCGTAACTCTAAATGATTGTTACAACATGAGCGGTTGAATTATTTTTACTTGGAAAGTTTCTCCCGAAGACTTGTTTGTATTGAGAACTTTCAAAATGGCATGAGAAATGCCAGTAATTATGAGGTGTGCTGAATTTTTTCGGCACGATGAAAACGAATAATTTTTTTAATATTTAGTCTTTACTACAGATTTTGATAAAACTGTCCGTCTGAGAATATTTCGGCGCCCCCACTTATAAATAAGGAAAAATCATTGTTTGTCTGTCGGATTTGACCCGTTTCACTTGCAACTCCAACATGCAGAACGAAAAAAAATTCCAAAAATCATAGAATTATTCAGTATCTGTCTATATTCCTGAGATGAGGTATTATGTACACTATTGACATTATTCGGACAATCATCCTCATCTTTGTTGCCATATTTTTCACAACGTTTCGGCCGTGTTACGCTTCGGCCTTCTTCAAGTGGTTGGAATGTCGAACTGAACTCTTTATTTCATTCGCTGGTGTAGACTGTTCTAGCTCCATGTGCCATGTCTAATGGATGTCAGTTATCACTTATCTCGTGTTAATTCACCTCTCTAAGTTCCCCACTGCATTAACCAGGTATTGGACTTAGAACTCCAAGGGCCCTGTCACTGGATCTAACGAAAGAGTTGAAGGAAAACAAAGAATTATTCGCATTTTGGAATTGCGGATGATATTTAAGGTAGAAGGAATATTTTGCAATTTAAAAAAAAATGAAGAAAAACCGTTTTTGTCTTGTTTGTCGGGGTGAGTACGAATCTAGACCCAAGACTTAGAAATAGCGCACTTAAATCGCCCATATTCCGGGAGATCGTAAGGGTCAGTCCAAAAGGAGTGCAATGGAAGGGTCTCGCTCTTGGAGAATTTGGTATGAATTTTATTAAATATAAATGCTTTTTATTTTTTTTTGGGGGGGGGAATTAACAGAAAAAGATCTTGGTAGTTTCTTATTATTTAACGATGTTTGCTTAGAGGATTTAAGGATCTTCCATGTCGAAAATGCTTAGTAATAAAATGAAGAAAATAACGAACAAAATCTAGTCGATTTGGCTACTTTGCTTAAATCGGGAAGACATCTTTTAAATCTGAAATAAATGCTTTTAAAAAAGCGCTCAACACTATTAAATGTCTTGGCGAATGGAAATAAAACGAGCGAAATAATGCCGTAGTATGACGTTTCCCAACTTCGCCAAGTATGAAAGATAGAACCTGATTTACCACCTCAATTAGAGAAATGGGCTTGCTTTGAATAATTCGAACAAGATTACGATTTAACGATTATTTCCGAATAAATCAGTAAAACTAATTATTTTTATATTACAAATCCTTGCCATTGAGTGTAATCGCGTTATAACAATGTTTTATCCTTTACCCATCTCTATCTTGAATGACACAGTCGCCAGTGATGTTGGCTCAGTTAAAACAAAAGGAAGCTCTTAGTAGATCAAAGCCAACGAGAGAAATCGGAACATAAAGTGATTTTTTTTGAAATTCACAACAACGTACTTTTAGAAGCACATACGGGGAGGGCAGACAGAATGGCAATAAGTGACAATCGATCTTAGGGGGAAAAATGAAGATATTACTTTGAAACAATCAAACACAGGAGGACTTGAAAGAGAATCTTTAGCAGAAAGGCAACACCTCAACCACAAAAAAAGAACTAAAAGCGACAGAAAGTCGACCAAACAGGTTTTCAAAATACTAAACAAAAGCAGTCGATCGTTTTTTATACCAAAGCGATCTAAAAATAAAGTCTATATTTTTATTCACTGCGTTCGAATCACAGTCTTCATTGCATTAAAATGTCTCTATTCTCAAAGAATTCCTATTTATTAATGAATCTCGTATTTAGATGCATCGCTAATACGCATGCAAGATCAAAAGTATAACCCAGAGCGAACAGTTAGAATAACCAAGTTTTGGGATTTTTCTAAAAGAAGAAAAAGCTTTGTCTTAGATAAATTCAACTTGTTTTCATGGTAAATGTTCTGGTGAGCTTTCTTCTTTGGTACCTCGACTTGAGTTTAAACACAGTACTGCATCGGCAACTCGGTCTCATCGTTTTACAATTGTAATTGCTAGATCTAACCATAAATCAATGCTAATTACTATGGTAAGAATTTACTTTCCCTTACTTCTCGATTGTGGAACTATCTTCGGCTTCTTTTTTTTCCAGCAAACTTTGATTTTCAAACAAGTAAAAGTAATATCGCTCATCATCTTCCGTTTTCTTAAATCCTGTTCATTTGTTTTCTATCTTTAATAATGATTTTCTCAAATTCTTTCACATTCAGTGATTCATTGTGTCTTAGTAACTCGATTGCATTCCTTGTAGTGGAATGATTCAAAAAAAGATAAACTACTCTGTCAAAAGATTAATTACTGGTTCTTTGTAAAGTTGACCACGTCTTCTCCTGAAATTAAGAATAACAATTTTCCTCAAGGTCATAATTAATAGTTTAGTTACCAGTGAGTGTTGAAAACTTTTTCCAGGCAAATTTTCGCATCGCTTTAAAAATAAGACCACATAAGTCACACCTGAAGAATATAAAACCTTTGGAATATTTAGTATGGTCAGGGTATTGCATATATTGATAGAATTTTTTACGGCTTAAAAACCCTTTTCTGGTTATTTAAAGATAGAAATAGTTACAGATTGTGAGAATCTTTTGTGATAATCATGGTTTACACTAGTTACATTATTCGGACTATTGTTCTCATCTGTGTCGCCATATTTATTACAACGTTTCGGCCGTTGTACGCTCCGGCCTTCCTCAGGTGGTTGGAATGTCGAACTGAACCCTTTATTTCGCTCACTGGAGTAAACTGTTCTAGTTCCACGTGCCATGTTTAAGTTATCTTCTGTTACTTTCCCTCTGAAAATTCTCGACTGCCTTAACCGGGTTTTGAACTCACACTCTTTGGGTCCTGTCACTGGATCTAACCAACGCCTTTATTCACTGTGATATGTGTCCTTGAGGACATCTGTGTATGAATTTCTGGGTATTATAAACCTAATGTCTCAGCAAACATTTTTTATAAGCGCTCATATTGCAATTTTTGCTGTTATCATTGCATGTTAAATATGGCACGTGGAACTAGAACAGTCTATGTATAGACAGAACCATGGTTTAGTTGTACAAATTTTACTAATTAACACATAGCTGATGGAAGATGTGAATTAATACCTTCCACTCGGGTATTTGCGCTTCAGTGAATATAACAAACACAACGCGATTAACAATTTTGAGGAATTATCCATTACACCACCCGCACATCCAAGCTGACAGTACCTGGTATTCCCATTTAGGTACCGACTAGGCTCGACGTTGCTTAACTTGGTTGATAGTACAGAAACTAGTGTTTCAACGTGATGTGGCCGTACGTCAATGAAGTCGGTGCTCAGAAAATCTTATAGATCTGAAATCATTTGAATGCTAAATTCCCAGACCAGGTTAACTGTGAAAGAAACTTCTAGATACCATTTCATTTATTGTTAACCTCATTCGTTAAGACAGCTCGCAAACGGTAAGTAGCAAGTGAAAAACGATGAAGTTTCTAACCTAAAAATTTAATTGCAATCTGTTACCAGTAAGCCATATAGGGACACGGCCTCACTACGCCAGGTGTTGCTATTTTGATTTCTGTAACAAATAGGGCGTTTTTTTACGCGTGGGACTTGTTAGCCCTACGCAGAATGTGTGTGTGTGTTTTTTTTATGGGTTTGTCTTCTGTCTTCACTGATTTCCAACCGAAGATATAGAGTTTGTTCTATTTTGTGTACGGGGAGGAGGTAAGAATAGGATTTTATGAAGGCAACGGCTTTGGTTGGAATTTGAACTCGACAAGCCAGTCACAGTTTCCTTTTTCATAACCATTATGCTACATGCACATCCTATAATTATCACGTAAGCTAAAATGAGTAAATATAGTGATTTTCCAAGTGTAGCTTACATGTGGCACAAGGCCGAAAGGATGGGACACCCAGTGAGGATCGAACTCACTACTCAGGCGTAATTGTTCTAGCGAGACAAGTTTGCTAAACATTACACCGCCCCGGGGCGCCCAAAATGAGTAAATATAAGCTCGAGCGGATGTTGGAAAGGACTTTTAATTTCATTGCAATTTAACGTTTTTACGGTTATCAGAAATTTAACCGCATTTTTTATGGGTTTTCTTTTCAGTAACACATTCTTATCCAGTAACTTCATAAAATAAAGGCCACCTTATACATTCTTAATGATATTTTTTTGTAAATGATAACATCTTTTATTCATTTCATTTTATCGATTATATGTTGTTTATATATTAAAGATAAGCACAATTAAAATATCGGAATTCAGTAAAATCCTTTGGTTTTCTTTGGAAATTTATTACGTAATGCTTCCAACCTTTCATATTACGAAAATGACAAAGAGGGAAAATGTTTTTCGTGTGTCACTTTTCGTCCTTTCAAATTTTCTCAAACTAAAGTGATGGTTGCGTTGATGTAATTAAATATGTTCAAGGAAGAGAGGTTAGCGCCGAGACTTGAATCCTTTAAATTAAATCTTTTTAAAATATGTATTTGGAAAAAGCCCATATAATTTAGTCTATTTTTTAATTTTTTGTCACTATTATGTATGCCACATTGTGATAATAGATGATCTTCCAAGGAATATGAAAGGTCTGAATCTGGATGTAAATTTAGTGTGGATTATCTTGCGATTAAAGCACTTTCTATACGCTTCCGTCTTAGGGAATTGCTTTCTGTTTTAATTAAATTCAGTCAGTTAGATGCCATGTGTGATACACGCTTAGGCGATCATGTATCTTTCGATAAATGACTGAGAAGGTAGATTTTTCCCGCAGTAGGTTGCCATTTCTTTCTGCGGTACACCAGTTGCCATCCAAAGCTATAGAACCCAATCTGTCCTATTTACCCATAACTGGGATGAAAAGAGGATTCATACCTTTACCAAGGGTATTAGCACGTAACTTCTAATTCTCTTAGGAAAGGGTTAATTAAATTAGCATTTTTAAATCGAAATTCTGGTGACACTTTTTACGGTGAGCAACCTCCTCATTGAGTGTTTCGTAAAAGATAGTTTTCGGGTAGATGTAAGTTTTTAAATTTTTGTAGCATTTTCCTGGTATATAAAAATGTATATATCATTATCTCCCTCACTCGGGGGCGCGCGCACACACACAGAGAAGGGCTGCGGTTTGTGTAATTAATAGCTCCTTCTAATGACGGATCAGAGAGTTTAATTTGAGTTCCTTACTGTCACTTATGCATAGATACCTCTAGGAATGTAACATTTCCACTACTCTGAGCTATAAGCTCAAAAATAGGGCAGATTGTGTTCTTAGCTTTGGTTGGTAACCAGTCTAAGAAACTTATAATTCAAAATCTCAGAAAGGTCATTGCAAAATCTTGCGCTGAAAAGTGGCTGGTTCTGCACAAGTCTTAGCCATTATAATCAAACCATGTGGTCAGGTAGTCTTACTGTTCGATTTAAGAACTAAGCTGCTCGAACCTTTATCTGTCGAAAACGACGAGAAAGTCCATCATATCCAGAAATTAGAACTAAACAATCCAAGAAATCCCAAAAGATTATGATTTATTTCCTTAATTGCATTTATGAAACTGCTATTTGTATTTTAGGATTATTTTTTGTCATTCCAAAAGTTTGGAAACTCTTTTCAGTTCTCCCTGAAATTCATTGATGCTCATTCTTAATTTCCTAACTCTCTCTCTCTCTTTCTGAATGATCACGTTGCGCTCAATTTTAAATTCAAATTGTCCTCTAAAAGATTAAAACTGATACAATTATCGTCCAGACGCACTTGTAAGTCTGCTAATTTCGGCAAGAAGACAACTCGCTAAACCCATGGTAAGAAAAGGACACAAGTGCATGATTAATAGACTGGCTGTAACATTTCTTACAAATGCCATACAAGATTGTATTTAAAACGAAATAGGTTTATATTTCTACCCGATTTAGGCGTTCACATGGATATGGCTTCTTTGAGTCGGGGAATTAGGAACGGAATCTTAATACAGGGTGACTCAAATGACTCAAAGTATATTTCATTATTTAATAACTCTCCTGTTTACTCTTTTAAATTTACAATATCGTAGCTTCATAGGCAGTCTATATTGTTATAGGATGAAGCACAAATCGGAAATAATAGATACACACAAAAGAATAAGCATTATCATAAGAATCGCACATAACTATAATTATGAAATACATAAGCAAGTGAATTATAGATACGAAGGCAGATTGACACGATAGATGCCGTGAGGTCTGCTTAAACAATGTAAAAACACAAAAATTAAAAATATTAGAATTTTCTTGAAAAATGCATTATAGATACATACAAATAAATGAATATATATTATCATCGGAAAACAACATCAACTAAAATTGATAGAAACACACACTCATATGTACGAACATTGCTTGAAAAGATAGGCATGTGAGGTCCGCCTAATCAATGTAAATCAGAAAAATTTAGCATTGCACTATTTTCTTGTTTTGCGTTATATTTCATTCTCTGATGAAACTTTAACAACAAAAAAAAACGTTAATTTTATTGTTTCCAAATTGTTCCTTATCCTATCATTCTGTTGAATTTCAATCTATATTTGATCACAATTATATATATAAAATCTTGGTGGGTGAAAAACCTGGATAGCACACTTTTCAAACAAATGGCCACCCGAGGAAAATATTTGGAAAAAAAGGAAGAACCAGAAATCTGCGAACACTGCGAAAGAATTCGTCCAGTACTTTATATCTGAGGTACAAAGAAGACGAAACTCAGCAAGCAATAAGTTAAAACGAAGAGTGCTCAATACGCTAAGTAGAGCAAAGGTAAAATAAATAAGTTCTAATGAGCCAGATACAACCTACCTAGGCTCCACCACATGCGAACATCAGTCTACTTAAATTTCTAAGACAAACATAAGTAGTCTGAATTAGAACAAAAATATGAATCCATCTTAATAGCCTCAATGTCTGTCATCCGTAACTTTTTGCATTCAGAATACATTAATATTTAACTACAGAATATACATGACGTTCCCAGATGTCTAAAATATTCGCTATGAACAAACACTAACATGGCTCTGATCCACTGTCAGGCTGATATCGAAATTTCCCGGCGCGTCTACCGTAGTACAGGGTGGTCCGTAAATCCTGTCACCCGTATATAATGTAATTTTCTATTTAAGATAGCTGAAACGATAATGGCGTTCATACAGATTTTCTCGGTGTGTGGCAGCATCAATGAAAATGAACAGACTGAATTGAGTGCATGTGCTTTGTATTACATGTTGCTCTATTGTTCTCATCTTTTCATTAGGGGGTAACAAGACTTCTGGACCACGCTGTACAATGAAGGAAATCGAACCGCAGGGTTGGAATATTCGAACATAGGCTTCTCTCAATGAAAACCGCGAACGTGGAAACAAAGGAAACACATACTACTGTTTAGATCGTAAGCAGAAGGCCAAGCCGTAGCATTTTGCGCCACAGCAGAGCGAACAGATGTTATGACCATAGGGCATCGCGCCGATCTATGTTAAACGATACACATCAAGCTCACTTTATTTAAACAGATGAGTCAATAAACTTAATTTTGTACTATTCATTTCTACCTGATCAGATCATAGATTTGTTTACACATTGGAGCTTCCGATTTTTCGTATTTATTCGTACTACTGCAGGTTTGGCTTTGCGAATTTTAGTGAAACTTGAATTTATTGCAGGTGAATTAATTGATACTTTTACAGCCAAACACAATTATATTCACCTCAGCATAACAATGTGTATCCTGAGAGAATTTTATTATCGTGCTGGATGAAACGAACAAACAACATGTGCATTAGAGTAATGGCCTCACTAACAATAATATTGCTATAATTGTCGATATCTCATGCTGATGTCAATTAAATGATTCCTTTCGAACGATTGTCGTAAAGACTTCTGTTTAGGATTTATGATTTGATAGAATTCTGAATGTATTCTTTCGTGGTACTTAGAACTCAAGAGGTAAAGACCCTGGTTGTTGTCTGAACGAGTTGTGTATTGGTTGTTACTGACAACACTGATTTCTGTGTGAACCGAGGTAAAAATAAAAGTCCTTTTGTCAGGATTTTTCTTCCCGCTTGGAATACTGGCGATGACAATCTTCCTAAAACCAGTTCCTTAATTCTGTAGACTATATCGTACATTTTACTATTATATACGTTATATTCAGTGGTGCATGTGTATGAATAGACATTTTTAAAATTAATAAAGACAATGTCTAACATGACATCAAATAAACTCGCATTCCCTTTGTCTCTTGGGTGACTACAGCTTTGCCTTTTACTATTCAGCTACAATAAGCCATTGCAAGAAAGTAAGTTTATATTATTCAGTTTAAGAAATGCATATCTCTCGTTAAAACCTTTTTGAAATCTATATTATTTTCTCATTTTGTATCTGTATTTAAACGTAGTCTTTTAAGCAATTAATCTTCTTTTTTTTATATCCGGTATTATTTCTTAGTACTGAAACAGTAATACGTATTGAAGATAGATTTTCAGTGAACTTTGTTTCTTCAAACCGAAGTAACCATCTAATTGCTTCAGCATCGAAAGTATACATTCAGAAGAAACGTTAGAAATATCCATTATCGTACTTACCTACTCTGTAGGGCATCATGAGAGGTAAATGGAAAAAGTAACGAATAGTGACAGGCGCTGTTTTAGGACTGTTATCCAGAGTGAAAATTGCATCACTCGAGTCAAAGTAAAACGTGTGGCTGGAAACAGAGATTGTATTAATTCAGCCATGACACGATGGGTTTGCGACGAACGTGGCCCTGTTTAATTATCACAAGCTGAGCCGAAAAGTCACATTAGGAAACACGCCAGACAGAATATAAATGTTACAGTTAACAGGGGAATTGATTTGTACCTTAGGTTATAATGTAAAAAAAAGCTAATGTCTGGTCTCAAAACACTAATCATGTAAATATCCTTGAGGGAAATTTCAAAAATAATTTTGTCAACAGTGTAATAGAAATTTTAAAGGCCTTTGTTGTTTTTAAAATTAACTGCAGTTCGCATGAACGGGCAGCGGATGTATGATTATGATGCTGAGATGATTATCCTACTAATCGAGTGAAGAGAACTATATACATATAATTATAGTGTTCGAATTCCAGTCGCATCCATTACATTCACTTACGTGCTAATCCCCTTGGGAAGGGTATTAATGCTCTTCTCCCTCCAGCTGTGGGTAAATAGCAGGACAGAGTGGGTTCTATAGCCTTGGATAGCAACGGGTCTAGGAGAAGGACAACTCTGAATTCAAAACCTACGGAGGGTTGTTTGGGGACCTGGTGGTACGTAGTGCACCAGGTCTCTGTATTCGGCCCTTCAAAAAGTGTGGTTCGTTCTGCACAAAACCTTCACCACTATAATCAAATCACATGTGCTGGTGTCTGGCTGTCGACTCCTACGAACTGAGCTGCTTGTCCCACATACGTCGAATACGACGGGAAAGTTCACTAATATATATATATATATATATATATATATATATATATATATATAATAATGGACTCTCCCCGTCGGTTTCGACGTATGAGGATCTGACAGCTTATTGATTCAGTTAGGAAAGTTTGTGCGATAATCTTAAGTGGCATTTAAGACCCGCTAGTGATTTACAAAGGAGACCACATATGGAGCAAGTGTGAGGATTGTGAGATGAGATCACTGTTAGATTGGCTGACCTTTTAGATCTTGCTCTCGCTTCTTGAAGATGATTCAGACAAGCAGATTGAAAATTGCTGAGTCCACTAAAACACTATTCCATTCTACCCGCTCCAAGGCTAAGCGCTCAAGAGTGTTATCTGGTATATTGACTGCTGACAAGTTGCTTTTCAGCTTGTCTTTGTATCTTAGCCATGGGCGTCCTACATTCATGTAGCCCTGATCTAACTGGCTGTACATTAGGTTCTTCGGTATCCTGTCATCAGACATTCTCAAGACATATATATATATATATATATATATATATATATATAAACAAACTGATAGACATATGCAGTCTTCGTAAGATTTAACTGTACTGAAAATAGAATCGCTAATAAAAATGTAATTTTTGTTTATGCTACATATGGTCAATTTGAACACAGTCATTTTGGAAGGCAGCTAGCTATCCATTAAACAATGTTCTTTGTCATTTCACAAGATATCTGAAAAATACATCGTTGCCACTATCAAAATGATTAAAGTATAAGAGAATGAATGACCAGAGTTTGCAATTTTCACCATTCTCCTCGATGTCTAGCTAAAACGCTTTTAACGTTATAATCCTCCTTAAAATTGGTAAATATATAGTCGGATACTTTTGTGTCTTTTTAAGGTTTTTTGAGAAGGGCGGTACCCAGCTGTAATTGTTGCGAGCGTTGCGTTTTAGGACTTTATGCCTTTAGAGATTTTAAAGGCGACTGCGTGAAGAAACTACAATCATTGATGACCAGTCTAAATATGTGTATAATAATAATAATAATTATGGCTACCGCTTGTATCCGAGTATGCTTGTCTTCTAGTCAGTCCCTGTTTGTTCAACGCTCACAGCAACTATGCAGAGGGAAACTTCACTACATTTTCTTATACAGCGCATCACCTGGCGTGATTAACAGCTTGAACAAGAACGCTCAAACTCTCGGTCACGATAACTTAGGAATCCCGCTATTAAAAAAATACTGCATTTTATATATTTGTATCTAAAATTTGTTAAACCGACATCATATTCATTTATCTTGTCAAGCAGTGTTCGTGCGTATAATACGTGCGGGTGTATGTGAATCATAATTCTAGTTTTTTTTAGGCGTTTTTCGACGGAACTGTTTTCAGTTTTATTCAGAATGCTTCGGTCAAACCATATATATATATATATATATATATATATATATATATATATATATATATATATATATATATATATATATATATATACTATTAGGGCAACAGATCATTAATCAAGCATATATTGTTAAATATAACAGACAACGAATGTCTCCTATGTTTGGTGTTGATGTTTAACCGTTCTAAGCTTTGTATAGTGGCTTTAGTTTCGGGATGAAAACCTCTGTTATGTCCATATAACCACTCTGAAAATGTCTCATGTGAGCCGAAAGCTTAGATTGAGGAACAGCATAATAAAAATATATCTAAATGTTGGACAGTGTCTTTATTTTCTCACGATGCTTAGAACGGCTCATGATCAGGCATTCGATATCTGTCATATTTAACATAATATATTAGTGTATATATATATATATATATATATATATATATATATATATATTAGTCATCCACAGACTGACTGTTTCGCTGTATCACAGTTAATGAGTGTAGCTGGACGTCCGGTTGCCTCTAGCTAGAATCGAAGCTCGGCTGAATTTGCGTCAGTCGGAGAATCGACCCCTAAGCTGTTGGCGCAGTGCAGAGATGAAGGTGGATTTAAGCGTATTGATTTTTAGATAAACACACCAGTAACTGATAGAACTCCTCGTTTTATTGAAGAGTATTGCATGTGTGTGTATATATAATAAATATATATATATATATATATATATATATATATATATATATATATATATATATATATATAATTCCATTATTCTTAAATATATTTGCCAATAGAAACTGTTGTAATAAATTCTGATAAGAAAGAGATTCATCGGATGAAAGGAAGCAGCAGAATATATATAAAGAAAACAATGGTGCATGAAACGTTACTGTAATTTTATCAGTTTTCTTTATTAGTTCCACTTCAAAACAAGATTGTTTTCTTGCATTGAATATAAATATATATGTGATGGTGAAAAATTTGGTCTTCTATACGACGAATTAAGGAACAAAGAAAATAGTATTTTAAATAAAAGAAAAATAAATATGCAGCCTTTACTTCTTGCACATGCCAATTCGATAATGAATGTTTTTTGTTGTTGTTGTTTGGTTTTTTTAAGACTTCCGTCACGACATAGAAAATCCATTGTCCCGAACTCATGATTCGAAATATTTTCTGCTATTATCAGGATGATCCTTATTTTAACTTGCAACAAGCTGTGTTGTAAATTGTTAGGGAAATACGCTATTATTTTTCCGATTTGGTTATAATTCGCTAAGCTTTTGTGACAGGCATGATTTTCATGACAGAGAACAAAGCAGAGTTGATTTTTGACGTGTAAATCTAATCTGTCGTCACGGATTCTGAGTAACAGAGATACTAGCAGATTGGTTTAACAATGCAACTACTGATTCCGATTCATTGACTTGGAATAATACAATCAGTATTCAGAGTTGGTGACGCGCATATCGTGAGAGATTAGAGCGAATACAAGTTTTCATAAAGATTGTCATCGGATATATGCGAGATGACCATGATGAATGTGGTTGAATTGTAATTTGTCGTTTTATTTATTTGTAATCTAAATTCATTGATACTGACAGTTTTTCAAATTCACTGCATAAATTCTCTTCGTAATTTAGGCATTTATACTAACAAATGTGTTTTTAAAGTTATTACTTTCACTGTTTTTTCTACTTTTATCATTTATTGCTTATTGTTGTATCATGATTATTTATTTCATATATTTGCCTGGACGTATTAGATATTCAGTGCTTATAACCCGAGATTACATGAGATTATCTCAAATTCTCGCTCGGTCTTCGTTGTCTTCTCTATCTTTAATGCTATTTCGTTCGAACAATCTCATTTCTATCATTTTGGGCCCGGATTTAAGTGCATCAAATGTTATGTAACTTTTGGTTATTTGCTTTCTTATATCCCCGAGGAGGCGCCTGTATTGCCTAGTATTTTTATCACTTTTTACCCCAGAGTCCGCTGACATAGACACACCCATAATGTGCTACTTCTGCGTATTATTTTCATTTTCATTTTTCTATCTGTAGTAGCTGGTGGCCCACATATGAGCTTACGCGTGTGTCCTCATTACTCTAGCACCCAGAATATTTCTAACTCTCCTTCAAATTTCCAGCCCCAGCGCTCATTTCCCGGGCTTGTAGAACCCATGCCTAGAGTTCTGACAACGACTGACATGACTGTAGTTTTCCTGTTTTCTCCGCTTTCTGACAATGTCTAGATTATTATTATTATTGGAGCAGCACGCCAACAAAGGGAAGCTGGAAAACAATGATTTGAAATCGAATGTACCCATCATGACAAGCAAACTTAGAGGGACAATCAAGCACATAAATATCAGCTAAAATATTTGCCATATGTGACATGCTTAAATATGTGCAACACATAAACTTGTAAGTAAGGCCCAATTAAAAATAATTTGAGGTTGAGTACTCCAGTCCACCCAGACCGGGTTCGCGGGGAGGCGTACCCTAATATCTAGATGTGATTCCCCTGTCATCTTGTTTGTCTAACCTTTAAACTAAAAAAGAATGTCTCGTCACCCACCTATGATGCTTTTCGATTATTTGCTTTCATGAACAGAGATGTACGATTTATCAGCGTGAAGGGTGTATGTCCGATTTGTTAAGATCAGGTAACCGGCAAGTAAATTTGTAGTACAGAACGGGATATTAACTACAGCCCATTTTAATTAAAAAAAATATGTACATCTCAGCACCTGCAAGCAGTAAAACTCAGAAGTCATGGCAGCCATGTATGGTCAAATATCATGCGATTTATTATTATATGCAACACTATATGTGATTTAATACTGATGGATATAGCCATTGTATTCAAACCACAAAGCTCAACAATCAGTCAGTCACTTATGGACCATACGTGATAGAAGCTTGGGCGATTATGTCTCTTTGCATTCATAGCTGACTAGGCAGATTTTTTTTCCCGCAGTAGAATGCCGTTTCTTTCTTCGGTCGTCTGGGCACCAACCAAGCCTAAAAAAAACCAAGTCTGTCCTGCTGTACAAAGCATAATTCTGGTGGGAGTAGAAGAAATAGATCAAGAGTATTTGTGCGAGTTAGAGAAGGTAATGGACTCGACTTGAACTCAAAAGAGGCTTTACATTTTTTTATCAGTGCGAGTCTATTACCCCAGAATGCACATCTTTACAATAGCCACATATATAAAGAAGTAATAATGAGATAATGAATAAAGAGAATAGCTATACTTGTGCCAAAATCAACGACGAATCTGAAGGAGGAAACTGAAACCGTCCAACTAAATGGGATTCAACGAATTACGGCAGCTTAAAGCAGTGACTCATTTTAATGGCTCTTCTTTAGCCAGGCTTTTTAACGACATGACCAGCTCATTTTCACTGTAATCAGCTACTCTTTTTAATGCCATTATCATGATGAACAACTTCTGCCATGTAGCATTACTGGCTAATATCCTCTTAAGCAACGATACTCCAACTGTATTAATGTCATTGCTGGGACAGGTAAGGTAATTATGGGTAAGTGGTTTGTTTGTATAAAGCAACGCTGAAAATGTAATCGTCAAGATGACTGATTTACAAAGAGAACGCAACGAGTATTGACATTGCAGCTTTCCTCATTGTTTTAAAACAAAACTGATTAAAGCGGAATTTGAAGAGGTTTCTTTGTCATTTCAGTCAGTCAGTCAGTTAAGTGACATACGTGATTCACTGTTGGGCGATCATGAATCTTTCAGTTCATGACATGTGTGTCAGATTTTCCCGCGGTTAGTTGCCGTTTCTTTCTGTGATAGATGCATTGCCAACCAAGGCTATAGGAAGCAGTCTGTTTTACTATTCAACCCATATCTGATGGAGGGGGGGTAAGAGATGGATTCATACCTTTCCCCAGGGTTCTCCGATTTTTCAGTCCGAGTCCATTACACCACCATGCACATCCTTACAATGGTCAATGCCAAAGCATAAACTACATTCAGATTGTATTATATCACGCCAATGTTGCCATAATAAAATTCATATGAAACCAACAATTTTGGAAAAATTCCGACAATATATTTATACGAGCAATATATCGGGAGATTAACTTCAAAGAGCTCTCCTTATGAAAGAAACTGATAACTTGTTTTGATGATATCCAGTATTATTATGCAAATAAATTAGCCCTGCATAAAATTTTATATCGAAATAAATGTATAGCGTGTAGGCTAAAGTAATATATTCGATTAATACAACGTCATATTTCACCAAACAGTTCTATTATTTGTAACAGTAATATTGTCATTCTAGAAAATTCATAAGTTAATGTCTGATAAAAATCGATGATACATTCTAAATTTCCCTAATGCAGCATCGAAATCAGATTAGAATTGGGATAACGAAAGATGTATTCTGAAAACCAGGCAAAGTATTAAGAAACAGGAAAATCTCATGAGAAACAAAGGAAAGTGTTCTGAATTCTTATGCAATATCAATCCTCCTATACGTGGAGAAATTGACGGTTCAGGCAGGGGAAGGGATAATATATTTACCTGGGTTGTTGGTTCTTGTTGAGTAAATATTTATTACTCTATATAATATACAATAATTGTGGCACATGGCCGAAAGGGGAAGAGGGGAGAGGCTGGTCTTCGCTAACTCTCCTAGTCTTAGTTAATCACGATCATGTCCCATTCATCCAATACAATTGCTCCATTTACCACAAGAACTCATTCATCACCATTCAGTCCTCCATATAACCACAATACCACATACTCACAGGGGAAATCCAAAAAAACACCTCATAATATGAAAATTTCAAACTCTTAAATACAAAAATATATAAAATGTCATGAAGCGGGGGGAAGGAACACCGAAAACAAACTAAAATTGGAACAAAATAAACTAAAACAAAAATGTTATTAAGACCCGTCCACGCCTCAAAATAATCAGAGTGGCTGTTGTATTCTGTCGGTAGACAGAATCAAGTAGAACACTCGCTAATGAAATGGGGAGGGTAAAATAAATGACGGAATGGGGAAAAATCAAAGTCTGATCCATCCGAGATAAAAACGGGGACCTCTAAACAAAATGGGGAGGTTGGGAATCTCAACATGGATCATAACAAAAAGAGTTTCTGGAACAGGCCAGGAGCAACACTTATTCACGTTAACTAGGAAAACCAATAATGTCTAGCTTAATCAGTGGGAAGGGATCACAGGAAACTGCCCCGCTGTGACCAGGTGGACTTAAATAAGAAACTCAATGTTAGCCCCTTTTAGGCAAACCAAGCTCGCTACTTTCACCCACCTTTCGCTGAAATCTGTCGATATCAAATACTTTCTATCAGTTCTGGTCTTCACTTTCAGCTGATGCTGAAAGAATCTGACCAGAGCCTGATCGCAAGTTTCCCTCCATCCGCGATGTCCAAATCATCATTCACGCCACGGCTAGAAGCGTCAGAAACACCATTCGTTCCATACCAGAAAACGGAGGCGACACATTATCGCACATGTATGCAAGATCAATGAGCACGAGAACATCGGGAGCGATACGCCAACATAATCCCAGAAAGGGCGCACCTGAGGACAACGGTAGAAGGCGTGTGAAACCGTTTCTTCTAAGTCAAGGTCACACCGATGATATTTGGGCAAATCCGCATCTGAAGAACCTGTCAGTGAGCGATAGCACATTCCGAATCAATCGCCAGGTAAGTGAAAACTCAGGGTTACTGA
The DNA here is from genome assembly GCA_903632075.3 of Acanthosepion pharaonis. Lineage (NCBI taxonomy): Eukaryota > Metazoa > Mollusca > Cephalopoda > Sepiida > Sepiidae > Acanthosepion > Acanthosepion pharaonis. Next base: position 1,374,008 of record CAHIKZ030004028.1, on the reverse strand, counting down.
GGTAACTTGCCGCTAGCGCCCAAGACCAGAAAGAGCGCAACTCGGCCAACGACAAGCCGAGCCGCTCACAGAGAGGATCCTTCACGACCCTACTCCACTAATTTCGAGACCTTGAAAAGTCACTGGACTGAGGAAAGGCCCTCAAGGTCGCTCGACACTCGCTAAGGAAAGTCGACAGTTTCCGGGGCCTACCACGGCGCTTAGCCCAGGAAATGGGAGGAGTGATAGTAAGGCTAGGGAAAGCGTCCGTAACACTCCCTACCAAAATCGAATCCTCAATTAAAACGCGGCGTAGGAAAGCCAACCTCAAGGCCTGTGTGGCATTCCCAGCCCCCCATGACACGGAAACCGGACACAGCATTCTTTGCGGACCTTCGCCTTGCGCCCACTTCACAAGCAGGTGAATAACAAGCGCTCGATCGCATTCTGATAGTCATTGCAAAGAGGAAGTACAGCCAAGCGGTAAAGGATGAGAGGAAAGATATAAGTGGCACACACTTCAGCTCTGCCCTTTCAAGGACAACCTTCTTTGAAGCCAAGTCGCGACCGATGCTCCTCTGTTGTCTGTACTTCTGATCAATTTTTCTCCAGCTGGAGGCCGGGTCCAAACTACACACCGAGAATGCAGACAGGACTGACCGTCCAACTGAAGTGCCCCAGAAGAGAGACCCCCTTCCAGGAACCTAACCGCAAGCCGGAAGACTTGTTGCGGTTATTCTTGAGCCCCGTGACCTTTTCGTACCGTTCGAACTCCACCAAGGACAGCAATTCCACGTAGGGCCGAACTGCTCGCCCTGTACTTCCAATGCTAAAAATAGAGGCGAGAGTGGGCAACCCTGACAAACCGACCCAAACAGCGTAAAAGCGCGCTACCGCTTCCCTTTCACCTGTACCACAGCACTGGTTGGGGTGGAGGGTGCGATACTGGAGGCTAATTCACCTATAGAAGTCTGGTTGGAATCCGGAGGCCTGCAGAACAGAAGCTAAGTACTGATGATCGACCCTATCAAATGCCTTGGACTGATCCAAATTGATCGGCGCGGACTCCTCGTCGTCTTTTACTCCCTCTAAAATCGTGCGGATCACATGCATTGGGATTCGGACACACACATGATATTGAAAGCAAAATGAGCGTGCCGATAAAGCGAGCAATATTCCGAAAGTGGGTGTGTAAATGTGTAGCACAAGGGAGAGAAATTCGTGGAGAGCCTTGATCATTAACATGCTGAAAGGACGCTGTAAATAAAAAACGACGATTGGCAATTTAATCTCTGATATTTTCTCGTGATTTAACATTCTGTCAATGTCAGGCTTAACACTCTATATGATATCTAAGCAGAAATGAGTTAGGCGTTTTTGTGCATATCACATCCAATGTCCTTCCTTGGAAAGTCTAGAATTATAATACTGTGTCGGATCACTCAGTATTTTGGGATCCATGCAAAAAGCAGCCCTGATATGAGGCAGCCAAGGAACCCCTCTCAATGAATCTCTCAAATTCAAAAATCCACCTTACAGACTTGAAACCTACAATTAATTCTTACATCCTCAACCAATAGCAAAAGTCATGTCATACACACACACGCACAGGGAACAGTCTGCCACACTTAAAAGGTTTAAAATCTGATATAACTTAAAAATGAAAACCTTCTAAAATGCTCAAACTGACAAGAAGTTCTCACTGTCAAAGATTTTTTTGATTAACTGCAAAATACGATCAGCTATACGAAAATACTTCTACAATGTACCCAACATTAGAGCTCACTTTCAGAGTATATATAATATAAAATTTAGGAGAACCAGATCAAATGTATCAATCTTTAATCCTTTGGTCATGCTACACACTCTCCATCCACAAGATAAGCCCTATAATCTTGGATGATGTTTTTTTTTTTTTTCTAGTTTTAAAGTTTTTGACCTATATTTGACTCCCACCACCTCGTGAGTGAACGCGCGCGCGCGCGTATATATATATATATATATATATATATATTACAGCCTGACTCTGGATTTTTAAAAATCAGCAAGAAAATGAACGTTACTTGCCTTTTTCAACACAAATTTACAATCTCACTTTGGGTCAGAGGGTCTTTCACTTGTTGAAGATTTATATCATGTATGCAATAATAATGATGACATTAACCCATTTTTGCATAAAGAATCCTTAAAATTTGAGCGCCTTCTGCCTAATCTACCTTGCTGGCTAATGGTAATCTTAGCACTGTGAGATTTTAAGTTTTAGGTAAACTCCTCTCTGAAAAAAATTGGTCATCATGAGATAATGGGTTAAATAGTATAAGCATGTTAGCTTAGTAGGAGTTAATTTAACCAAGGATAGTACAGAACTTAGTAATTATTAAATCCAATTATTTACTTTAATCCAAAGCCATTCTAGAATTCTTAAAAGTAACGAAACTCTACCCCAAAATATAAAAAGTAAACCGATGAAACACCCGGCTACAAAATGCGACTAAAACCGAATTAAGTCTACACCCTTAGATAAGAACACCTTATAAGATTCTGCAAAATATACACATCTTAAAACTACCGGATTCGGCGCGAAATGACCACTTGGGTTATTTTACCAACGAATGAACCCCATCTTGAATTGTAAATGCCAATGCTTTCTTAAGATGATATTTTTTGCAGAAAATCTATTTGTATTTTTTTTCACCAGTTGATCGACGGGTCAAATTTCTAACCAGTATTACACATTTAATACGCAATCATAAAAAAACTATCGGCATGTGGAAGATAAATTGTCACACATAAAGACAATGTCTTTCATTGAAACTTTCGCTCTTTTTGTTTACCTATCATAAAATCTCTGTTTCCCAAATTAAAAAAAACTATCTTCGAATATAAAAATTGTTTGTATTTGGAAGATTGTATTAACCACCTTTTCAAAAACTTCTTTGCCAGGAGAAATACGAGACTGAAATCTTTGAATATTTTTGTTTTTCAAACAATGTACTTAGAAGCGGAAATTTTCTTGACATTATTATATGGATTCTCTTTTGAGGAGACTTAGAGGTTTTTGTTAAACTGCTTTTTATTGACATTAAAACTCAAAGAGAATATCCTTTATGAGGTCTTATTCTAAGAGTCATAAACAGTACGTTATTTCGCTATCAATTGATTTTCATCATTCCGTCGATATCTTTACTCGGGGTATCTAAGTATATTTATACTCTCTATAGTGTTATATATTTTAGTCGAACCTCTGAATCTTATCTTTATTCATGAGATTTTTTTTGTTATATAGATATATATAGATATATTTCGATGCATAATGCGGACTTAGTATATCTTTGTCAAGCTATGAGCTTTAAACATTATTGAACAATGTGTGTATGTGCGGGTAAGGTTTCGTTTTCCGATGCGAGGCAATAAAGCAGTGTTTCCAATAAAGAGATTCTATCAATGAATATAATTTCATTGTATTTCTCACATAGCCAACACAATACTGTATTCTATTGTTACTGCATTCTTCTTTAGTCGTTCATCGTTCTTAAAACTGGGAGGCGGAAACACGAACGCTTCATTGTATCGTATTGTTAAAGTGTGAAAAGGTATGAGAGTTAATCAACTAATCATATTTGCTTCATAAATATAACGGTAGCTAGATGCTGACTGCGGTTTCGTAGTCATTAAAATGCAGATCAAAAGTAGAGAAGTATAATAAAGAATTTCAAGTAGTGTCACATGGGAAATAGACAACAGCGATCTTGCTGTTCTTACCAGAGGTGAGCTTTCGATCGCAGGTAATTTTTTTTCCAGGATAATTATATTGGTAAAGTGGCGTAACAGTCTTTTTTTTTACCGCGGATTTCTACCTCTTTGTTTGTAACGTACTAAACAAAACTTACTGGATTTACTCAGATCGCCAACCTTTAGAGCGAGAACTAACAAGATTCTCTCGCATTATTGTTTTCAAAGTTTTGAGAGTTCGACTTCCTTTTGCTGCTACGCTGTGTTGAAACTGTGCCATGCTAGCCTTTTTACAGATTATATAAACTGAATATAATGATTACGGATCCTTTCTTGCAGATCGGTGTGGGTGAGTTTGATTCTCACTATATCTGCCAGCAGTAAGGTGTAATTTTTCCAGATGACGTTAAACTTAGTAAACTATCTTTACGAGGAGCAGTGATTCGGTTTAACTATAAGAAATGATATATACAACATCCACGTTATAGTTCTGGTTAACATGGCATTTTTCATGTAATTAAATCACATCTCCTGAAACAGCGCAGAAATCCAACAAACACGTAAAAATAATGCATACGCTATATCACGTAAACTGTAAGAAAAAGAACTGGAAATAGACGCCTTCAAAATAGAATAACCAACAATCCAACAGGAATAGAATTTACTTTAATTCAGGAACACACACATATTTGACAAAGTAAAACTAAAGAAAATAAACAGAGTTACTCTTGAAAATGTGAGACTTGGAAAAAAACAAGAAAAACTAACATATGATAGTCATCGGCAGGAACAGTAGAAAACCACCAAATACATACAATATTTACCAATAGACAAAAACTTGCAAAGTCATGTTAAAATATTCCCAGGGAGCTATAAAATTAGTCTACAAACTAGAAAAAGGAAATAAAGAAGAAGAAAAAACAGAGTCGTTAGTCATGAACCAAACATGCAGAATTTAGATATAGCTCTCCAGACACACTCTTTGATTTATGACACACACACACACACACACGCACACATATACTAAAATGCGTGTTTGTCGTATACTGACTGCGGACAGTGTTTTTTGAGCTAGTTTTGTTGAATTCTGCGAATATTCTAACATATACTGGTTGCCCTGCAATTATCTTTGGAAATAGGCTTAATTAATTAAATACATACATATTCTTTGCCTATCTGTATTTTCAAATACGTATGGATGTGTGCCTGTACATTTTTGTGTACTGCTTTCTTTGCTTTTATGATTATACATTTTCTCATTATTTTTTTTTTTTACGGACGTGGTGTTTGAGTTTGCCTCGTCTTAGATTATTTTTTCCATGTCTGTTCAGAAAAGAGTCCCCCGATTAAGATCTTTCCATTGTCTGATAGCAGAATACGACTCTAGTTAATGAAGAAACACATGGTGTGCATGTGTGGCTTCTCCATGCGTTTGTTAATGCACAATCGTTCGTCTCTGCTGAAGTAAGAGAGAAAGAGAATAAAGGAAGAGATAAAGAAAGACTGACATCGAGAGCGAAAGATTGTTCAAGTGCAAAACTGCTCGAAGCAGAGAAGAGAATTTAAAAAGGGGAGATTGAAAAGGAGATGAGGAACTATGCTTGTTCAACTCTCCCGATAAGGATTGCTCTGTTATTTTCACATTGCTTATACCATAAAATTGACAGTGTGTGCGTAGAAAACGAAACTCCTATAAAGTCATTGCCTTGTATTTAAAGATAATTCCAAAACCACCGGCAAATAATTTTTAAATATAAAGAAAAATTAAATATAAACGTCTCTCAATTAATCAATAACTACGTCTGCGAAGAAGATACATTATTGTAACTACCTGAATGAAAACATTAGAATGAATATCAACTTATGATCAGAGTTAATCGATGAAAAGATTCCAGCTAAAATCAAAGGAAGTAATCGACAATATGTTGACCAAAAATATAAAAGATATAACTGGTTGTTCTCTAAAATAGAGCCTATCAGGCCAAGACTTAAAAGCCTCGTTACAGAGAATAGTTTGCTTAGTAATTAATGTCTTTTAATTTTATTCTTCCTATTTATTCTTTGGACATTAAATTTGAGTCATATTAAGAATAATTGTTGTCTAGGATCTTGATTGAGATTTTGTTGTCCTTGCTTTGCATAAAATAAAAAAAAATCATCACATTCACTTAAATCTTTTGAGGCTATCGATACGATTAATATTGAAATGCGAAATATTGAAAAAAAATAAATCAATAAATGATAATTTCTATATTGTACTGAACACGTCAAAGATTTTTTTTTTGAAATTCTACTTAGAGTTGAAGTTAAATACATAATGTAGATTCGAAGACATTGGAAGAGCAATATTATCAAAGAAAGATTTCAAATAACACACACACGCATACATTAATAGATGTTCTAGCGACTTACCTCTTCACCGATTTCAAAGTATCGATTAAAATCGCCCATAAGGTCCTGAGTGCCTGTCAAATCTATTGGATTATTACCAGATACCAAATTTATACTCAACAAAAATAATGGCTAATTGTAGATTTAAAATATGTAGTATACTTGAATGTTTTAAAACGTCGGAATATTTAAATATTATGATATAATATATTTGGTCAGCAGTTTTTCATTTAAGCTGGTTTTGTTTTTTTTTGTTTTTTTTTCAATTATTTATTAAAATAAAAGAAAATGAAATAAAAGAAAAGATTAGATATCAGTAAGTTATTTCTCCATTCTATTAAAGTATCACGTTAAATACTAAAAACATAAATTTAGATTTGACCTTGGGTGAACAAAGTTACGATTATTTTGAATATCTTGTAGTTTGTATAAAGACAAAATATAGAATAAAAGGCATCTTTAAAATCCAAGAAATCTGCTTGCATCAAGATTATGACGCCCGTTATTCTTTTGTTCTCACGGTCACATCACGTTGAACCACGGTTTCTTGTAGGATCATCGAAGTTAAGCAACGTCGAGCCTGGTCAGTGCCGACCGAGTTGAGTGAATACCAGGTGTTGTAAACATGAATGTGCGGATGGTGTAATAGATAATGGCTCGGAATTGTTAATCGGAGAGCTGAGTTCCAATTCCAGTCAAGTTAGTGATGTTCACTTACACGCAAATACCTTTGGGAAAGGCATGAATCCACTTCTTTTCCCCTCAGATGTGGGTTAATTTGTGAAACTTTTGTCAGTAAATCATTATCTCCGCCCACCAGAAAATGCTTATAATCTAAAAATATTTACTGGCTTTAAATAACCTGCAGAATGTTGATAAGTTGTACACAACGATTCAATTAAACATTTTTCTTCTACGTGATCGCTAACGTCTAGAAGGTACACAACCAACAGCACGTTGGCTATCAAGGTTCTCGACAATCAGCTCCTCTCTGTAGCTCTCAATAAATATTTTGTCTTCTATATGGAACATTGTCCCGCCATCCATTTACTCAAACTCCGTAGGTAGGTTATAAGTTGCTTTCCTCTATGCCTCTTGCCTTCAATCTGCCCTGAAACATCGTTTTAAACTTAGATATACCGTCGATAGTTTTCTCACCATCCTTCTGTAGAACCGCATTTCCATTGTAGTTTCTTCTTCATCTCTTGAGAAAATAGTCCAGCATCCACTGCCATATAAGAGGACTGATATTACATAACAGTTCAGTACACTTTTCTTTGTTTCTAACGAATTTTTCCTTTTTCTTAATAACTAGCGAAAGTTGCAGCAGTATTAAGCAATCTCAAAGCGTCTTCGGATTTCATTGTCGCAATTTGCGTCCTCTGTTAAAAAAAAACAGATTTAAATTGTTGTACTTGTTTTATTTTGTTATTCCCAATATGTACTTTGCCTGTGGGACTGTTCCATTTGCCAACAACCATGCAATCCACCTTCTTGAAATTGATTTTTATTTTCTTCTCGCTTTCTTTCACTTTCTTTTGTAGGAGATCTTGTAGTTGCCTTTCTGTGTTTGTTATAAACACTGCCATATTCATATCTTATGTTAATATTTTTCGCGCCAAATTTGTTAAACTTTCCCTGGGTGATAAAAAAAAAACTGTATCAATATTTTAACTCTTTAAAAAATAAGCAATATTTTTAAATAATACCATTATTATTATACTTATGTTTTTGGAGAAGATTTGGAGTTTGGCTCTTAGCCAAAATGTGGTGTCAAAAAAAAATCTGCAGTAAATATTTACTTAGACTTTGGGGTGTTATATAAACAATGGTCTGTGCGAATCTCTCCACGTGGCATTTAAAATAACAGTCAAGTGAAGTATAAAGACGCAATTTCTATGCTATTCTTGAGAAAAGAAAGAATTTCAGACCGATATTATTAAAATCTTTCTGCTCAGCAGCCACCAGCAATTACTGTGATTTTGACATCTTCTAAATGTCACTAAGGGACGCAAATGTGCGTGCCATTACAGTTTTATTAAAAACGTACTTTTATCTAAATATTCATTTGGTATCTTAGTTTGGCTGTGTAATTTTAAATTATATAGTTATCACTCTTTCTACCTGCTTTTTAATCAGTAATTTTAATTTCTTAAAAATTTTACGATAACCACAGAAAGAAAAATCAAGATGACACACTGTCTCCGGATCGGGGTTTACCATTTGAACTCGACTTTTTTCCTATACTTCATATAAAATATATATATTTGATGAAATGACAATAACATCCTATTGCGACATAAAATAGGAAAATCTAATACATTCTTGACTTCTTTCAGTGAGAATTTCAGGTTAACGTAAAGAAGCCTCGTTTTCGGGTGGATTTACTTCCATATAATGGACCCTATCCTAACGCCTCAGGAACAGATTATATTACAAACCAAATATTGTTTTTAGCATAAGAACAGTTTCCAAATGTTTGAGACAATTTAAGGAAATAATTCCTCAAAACAAACCTTTCTGCTAAACATTTTGTGTGAGACGGTTATAGTCGGGGCTATCAAATCCACTGCAAGATGTTCTCGGGCAAATCGTTGTTTTCAAAATAAAGTTATATAAATATACCATGCGAATTCCCATGTCTGTTTTTCATTAAAATTATTTGGAAAAAAACATATCTGTTGGTGCGAAATTTAATGATGAAATCAAAAAAATCAAAGTGAAATTTAATTTGGTTAAACGTTTCTTAATAATCCTTAATCATTTCACCACATGCATCCGCTAAAAGCCAATAAGATTCAAGTATTTAACGAGAGTGAAAGAAACGGAGTAATAAAATATTTGAAGATCGTAGTTAATTGGAAAAAGAGAGAAACTGTTAGCATAAAACTTAGGGTCGCAACTAGTAAATTTAATAGTAAAATAAAGAGACCAATCGAGTACTTTGCTTAAATTCGTGACGTCTGAGGCATAAAAAACGTCTTCGTGAAAAAGAAACATCTGAGGTATAAAAAAGGGAAGTTCAACGGAACAATTAACATAAAGAATCTACAGGGAAGCTCCATAACGGCTGAACTCGACATGCCAGGTTAGGACCGATAACGTTGCAGATTCTTTTATATTTGTCAAGAATATCGAGTTATATAGCAGAAGGGATGCAGCTTTTTGCAGTCAAACCCTTGTGGCTTAATGCAAGAAAAATAATGCTTTGGCCGAATCATTATTTTTAAAGAGACACGGACGAAATTAGTGCAGTAAAAAAATTTTATTAAGTTCCAACATTCTCGTAAGTCCCGTCTGTAGGCGAGCGAGGAAAATGAGGTAAGGAGGCCCAAGCTCTAACCGGCGTTTACTGTCATTTCGCCTGGAGGGCGAACGGCCCTCTTGTTTAGGTTGCTAATGACCACTGTCTTATAGAAACAAGCCTTCTTTGTCCTGTCAGCTTTCGTCTAAAGTCATTTATCAAGAACCCAGAGTCTGTTGACCTGGTTCTATGTCATCTCCATTCAGCTTACCTATATTGCCAGGGTATGTTAACCTGGTTCTTGGGAGGCACGCTCCACTCAAGTGACCTTTTTAAAACGATAATTGTCGAAACGATTTCTGTAACATCTTGCAGATATATCTTTTACAAGACATCGGCTGACAACTGATATCGCTACACACCAAACAAGGTGTGTCTGCAATATTCAATGTATGAACTAATGGTAGACTGGGAAAGATGCATCAAAAATAGTCTTTGGTTTTTGACTTACGCCTATCAACTTGAATTGGAAAATAACAGGATTTTAGTGTTCCCGGTTGGAATAATAATGTAATTATGTAGAATGGTTTACCTGAAAGAATCGCATACCCGCTAAGGTCTTAGTATGGTATATCGAAGACGTGATATTTCAGGATATTTTATTAGACGAACGAGATCAGTGACTAAAGAGTTCTTACTTTTCACATGGTCATTCATGCAAAATATTTAGCTTTTTCCTGTTCATGACTATTACTATAGAAACCTTTTCCTTTCTGTTCACAAATAGGTCGGTCTGTCTTAATGTGGCTGCGTGTAGATTTTTCAAATGTAAATTTTAGTATTTCAATTAGTAAGCATCTACTGTTGTCGACTTCAAGACGTCGGTTCAATAAATGTTAGATTTGATCGTGTTTAACTTCAAGGAGATTCCTTTGTGTGTGCTGAATGCTTTCACATTCGGGCTACAAATCCATTAGAAATTGTTTACGGTGTGATCCGATGTCAATGTTAACGGGAGTAGAAGTAATATAGGAAACGTCGAGAAGCTAAATTTAGTAATGTGCATTTTGACCAGGTTTAGGCAACCGAAACTTTCTAGTTCTCGAAGAGTGGGTTATGTTCTACAATAGGCGCCTTGACATGTATACTATACACTTAGATTTGAAAGATATAAGGCCACAAACTTGGAACGACTACTGAAGATCTAAATATCAGGCGAATAGCTTAGGATATTATCACTATGATATAGGGCCTATTAGTTAGTAAATAAAGTCTGACACAAGAATACAGGAATTTGGAGATAATGATAGTCGAATTTAAAGCATAGTTTATTGTTTGCCTGTCTAACCTTTAGACTATGGGTCGATCAAAAGCGCCCAAGTTTGACTGCTTTCTATAGTTTTCTACAGTACTGCATTCAAGTTAAAAAAATATCTTAGGCTTTCTGTTTGAGTTGTACTCTGTGTAAATAGAGTATTGTTTCATGTATTTAAAATTACTTATCAAATCTTTTAGTCTCGTGACAGAAATATTGACACGTTTGGTTCTGTTTTATTCATTACAGGTCGTATAAAGTTTAGAAAAGTGCAATTTTGTTTGACGTTATTTCATTTTTGATAAAGCAGGGAACAATTAACTGTAAAAAATATGGGTGAAATAAAATCTCACAGTCTCTTGTTAATGGGTGAAAATTTTAAAATATTTTAGTATGATATAGGCCAATAATTGGGTGTAGATATACGGGATATGAAGAGTTTTACCAATTCTTCTTTCTTCAGAATGGCTCCTTTGAAAATCAACGTTCATAATCCTGTTTATTATCGGGTCTTTAGCACCAAAGTCTAGCATCAAATAGGAAACACAGTTAGTCCAAATAAAGAGAATGTCTCGTTCTTTATAAAAGTTACTCTGAAAACAACGCTTAAATATGACATATTTCTCCAAACCTCATCAAGTTTATTGGTTGTCCAGAAAATTCTTTTGGCGACTTGAGTCTGTCATTACTCTCACGTTATGAACTTATATGCCTAGTTAGACAACATGAGAAAAGTTTAACTTCTAAGTAACTTAATTTGTATTATCTTTTATTAGCACTTAGCTGTCATCTAAACCCACATTTATGCGAAAAACTCAAACTAGCGGCTGTAGTTTTCGTTTTGGACAAGGAAGATGACTTGTTTGAAGATTTGTCAGTTTATACATTTTGCAATGAAATTGCATTTCTCAAACCGCTGATACGACAACGGATATTTCGAATTTTCTTGGGAATGTGTGCATACTCTGGAGTCCAGAATTAAACAGTAACTTGGAATAAAAGAATAAGTTTGAAATTTACTAAAATGTATTTTGTTTTTGGAACAAAAACGGTAATGGAATAACTTGGAAGAAAAAAAAGCGGTTAAAATACTTGAAATGAACGGGGTATTTGGAATAACAATAGGGAGTTTAGAAAAAATCAAATCTCATAGTCAAACAGGCTGGATATTCCTGTCGCAAGAATAGTCTCTCCACCACTATTATCATCATTATTATTCGACCGTAGTCGGGATCATGGAACCAATGCGAACGATCCTTTGTTTAGCTGTATATTACGTGCTACCCCAGGGGTAAATACTGCTTTGAATTCAGAGTGGCTTTCTCCTAAATCAGTTGTCATCCAAGGCTATAGAACCGAGTCTGCCCTGCTATTTTCTCATAATTAACAGATTCCTGCTAAAAAGAAGCTTGAAAAAAATCTTTCGATTTAGACATGACAGCACAAAATGTATTATTTCAATAAAAAATCATATTTTCTTTGCTGAAAATGATTAAATAAACTCATGAAGTGGTTTCAAAATGAGGAACTGAGGGGTGAATATGTTAAAAAAAAGGCATAAACGTATCATTATTTAAATTATTTGGACCGTTGTAGGCTCCGGCCATCTTCAGGTGATTGGAATTTCGACCAAACCCTTTATTTCGTCCACCGGGGGTAAATTTTTGTAGGTTCACGTGCCATGCCTCAGTTATTTTCTTTTAACTCAATTCTCCAAGTATTTTTTTTTTTGTCATCACTGCTGTAGCCTGGCATTGAAGTTTTTGGATCTAGACATTGGATCTAACCAACGCTTTTATCCACTGGGCCATGTGTCCTTGAACCATCATAGTACCTCATCTCGGTGATATAGACAGATGTTATATACAATATTTTTGTCTCGGTTGGTTGAGAACATTTCAACATACCAGTATTAAATATATGGGAAGAAAGCAATAAATAATATTCAAAACGTTCAACATCAAAAAGAAAAGAATATTTTTATTTGATAAACGCAATGAACTTTTGTCTAATCCAATAATTTTTATCCATCCAGGAATTTTCTTTATCGGAGTAATTTGGTAATTGCGATATCTTAGACATGATTGAGAAAGCAGTCTTTTCCAAGGTGTTCCTGTTTGCCATCTCTCGGTGCCAAATAGTTAAATAAATAGCAGCCAGAAATATATAATTGGGAATTGTCTTCGTATAATTAAACAACGCTTGCATGATATTTTAGATAAAAGTCTAGATATCAAACGCTGATTTTCAAAGTAGGCATTCATCTTCCATTCCTCCGAGAAGATTGAAGTGCTAAATATTTTTATAGCTTTTTTTTTATGTATATTTCATAATGGAAGTAGTTATTAATATTTAAGCTAGGTTAAAATTTAACATCTTTTTTTATTTAAAGCTTGCAGAAACGTCTTTACTATTTTGAATATTTCAACAAGGCATCTTTACGACTTGATTTTACAACTATTTGCTCTTGTGCCAAGCTTAATAGTAAATACCTACAAAGAAACAAGGCAACCTCTACTTACCGGGAGCCAATTAAAACATCTTGGTTTGATTAGCAGCGAAAACGGCTCCAAATTGGAAATAATGTCAATCGCAATGACATCTGTCGCCAAAATACCTGGAAAAGCTATGACATTTGATTATAATCAAAGAGTAGGCGGTTACATTCCTTGGTCTTCCAAATTCTTCGGTATGTCTGTGAATGTTGGATGGTAAGAGCAGAAGCATAGCGAAGCTTATCAACCTTAGATATAAGTATGTTGTCAGGCATCTCCTATGTAGATCACATCAGAAATTAGACAGTGAGCTACACCATCGAACAAAAATCATGCATAACAGCTGTTAAGAACGTAAAACTGTATGTACGTGTGAAATGAACCCTAGTGTATTTCCTATAGATGTATCACAAATGTCTGTATGATCATACATCCTCTGTCAAGAATAGGAAGTTGAAATAGTATAGCCAATAAAAGACTTAAATTTACTATTTGACCTTGTGCCAAACAATAAACATCTACACAAAGTATACAATCTGTGCATTGCCTACATTTACATTTCAAGTCATATCTGACTAAATTAAACATGACACTCCATTTAGAGTAACCCAAGCTTATTAGAATGTATATTCTACCGATTACGTTTTGTGTTTTACTTAATGGTATAACTTCGCTTTCAACCAAAATTCGGTGCCGAGAATCTTAAAGCAGTGAGCCAATTCAAATACCTTGGTTTGATTATTAGTGGAGAGGGTTCAAGAATTGAAATAATTTCAGTCGCAATGACATTTGCCTGAAATCAATGAGTAGGCTATTATGTACCTTCACAATCATTTTGTACGTTTTTGAATCTTGGACATTAACAACTGAACAATAGCGAAAAATACACGTTTCAAAATGACATGTTAGAGAATCATGCTAGGCATTTTCTACATAGGCGGTATCACAAATGACGCAGTGAGACGCACCATCAGACAAGGTCCGCTGCCAGACCACATATTCGCTTTCAAGAAGAGAAAATCGAAATGGTAGGGCTCGGTTACAGGAACCATTAATAGACACCGTGAGATGTTGCAACCTGTTGTATTAATGTTGCAAAACGTGGCAGTAAAATAAAGTTGTCTGCAAATATTTTAGTTACTAAGTTCAGATAAATCACTTTGCATTTGTAAAACTTTCTTTAAAATGCCGAGTAATATATATATATATATATATAATATTAATTATACTCGGTTGGCAAAAAAAACTCAGATAGCACAACATGCAAGTATATCAAAACAAATTTGTATCTGAGAAAAAATTGGAAAAAAAAAGAACTGAAAACGTATGACCAGAGCAAGAGAAATCGCCCAGTGCCTTAAGATTTCAATTCAAAGAAGAAGAAAAAACAAGCTAGTAACTAAGCTAAAACGTGGATTGCTCAATACGCTAAGTAGAGCAAAGATAAATAAAATAAGTCCTAAAGAGCCAGGAACTACCTTCCTAGGTTTCGCCTGAATGGATTTTCAGGGTAATCTGGCTACAAAACAAATTGGTATCCGAGGAAGAAAAAAAAACAAACTAGAAACGTTCGAATAGGGCGAAAAATATCATCCAGTGCCTCAAGTTTCCTGTCCAGTAGAAAAACTAGAGCCAGATTACCCTTACGATCCGTTCAGGTGAAACCAAGGTCGGTAGTTCTTGGCTATATATATATATATATATATATATATATATATATACACACACACACCATCTGAAATAAAAAAAAGCAATAATAGAATATGCAGATTTAAAAACTCACCTATGCATGTAATAGGAATTTTTAGCTATTTTATGACAACTGGTGGTACTACAAACGGATACTAAGTATACCATGGGCCGAACATTTCAGCAACGACGGGGTTTTGGGGGGTATAGAAACAAAGAAGAAACGTATAATTGATGTCAGGATGAGGCAGCTGAAAATTCTGGGATTACGTAGAGAGAAAGGAGGGCTTGGAAAATCTGATACACACAGAACGGATAGATGGAAAGAGGGACGGGTGAAAGTAATGCGTGACATACTTAATGGGCTTGAGGAAGTGGATAGTTGAACAGGTTCTGTGTAAAATAACGAATGACAATTTATGAATAGCTACAAGGGACAAGAGGAGATAGAAAGAACATGAAAACGTCAAACCAACGGTTTCTTGACCATCAACATGCAATCGGGGTCCTCATCCTCTTGTGATAGCTGCGATCACTGCAGCAGCCTCTGGTTGATAGGCTTCGACTAACTAGAAGAAAATAAATACGACCTCTCAAAAAGGTGGCTCTAATCATGGACACACTTGTGCAAATTAATTGAAACAAAACGAATAATTCCTTTATTATTTACTCTTTTTCGTATTTTTCCAATAAAACATGACCCAGTGCACATGTTATTACTTCGTATGTCCTTTCCACAAAGTTGTTCCTTGCAGATTGAGCATAGATTCTCGATTGGATTTAATTCCAGAGAATTTCTGCGCCAGTTTTATAGTACTTTGATTTGCTCAATGGAAAGGCTTGCCAGTGTGTTCATGTAGCGTAACAATTTTCGTACGCTTCCTTGGAGTAACGCCGATCTCAGAAAATGGCTGTAGGACAACTAATCGACAGTCGAGACAATATGTCTGGGCGGGATAAAAATCGGATATTTTTCAAGGCTAAACAAATTTCATCATACAGCTCGAAAATAGATTCGTATTACTGCACATCACTACAAATGACCTAATGTGAGGAAGAAAAAATATAAATCGATTACACCCTGTCACTCCAGGGTGTCTAAAACTGAAGGTATAGTGAGTGGAAACTAAAGCTTTTGTTTCAATTAGCTTGCACAAGCATGTCAATGAGCAATCCATCTACGACGGAGATAGGAAAAGACGGTAATGAATTATATGAAATAATATCATTTGACATTATTTTTCTGCTAATCTCATTTAATGATGTATTTGGACATGACACAACAAAAGATAGTGTTTGACGAAATAGAGGAACTTAATAACTCGGACGAAAGTCGTTAATATGACCTGCGCTAAGTAAGTTTTATGCATATGTGAGAAGCCATTGACAGACTACCGTAAATAAAGTGAGAGTGATGCAAATATTGGATGCTATATATATATATATATAATTAAAGAAGTATTACAATGTATTTTTTGTTCTGTTTTCGGGAATATTGACAATTATTATATGTTTGAACTAATAATTATTTCATCTTAATATAAATATCTTTTTATCATAACATCCAGAATTTCGTTTTATGGATATTAATAAGCAGCATTAAATGGGAATAAATTAAAACTGGAAATTGCATCTTTTCCACAGGAAACATTTTTGCTGGGCAACAGCTGTGATTTGTCGATTAGGCTACAGAGAATTTCAGCAACAGTCACTGAAAATGCATCTAATTAACGTTACATAAAATATGCAGCAGCTTGATACGTAACAATATTTAGTTAATTATTTTTATAATTAGAATAGTAACTTTAGTAGTAATAATGCATAACTTGTCATACAATTACAGTCTGAGTTAGGATAAAAAGCAACTTAAATTAATATTTGAGAAAATGTACTCAAAATATTTATTGCCAATTCTTCCTTTCAAGAAAATGAAATATAATCTGCCTCGACGCTAACAAAACTGCGAGAAAATTGGTAAAATTCGTTTCCATGAATTTATTAACAGTAATAGTTGCTATAAGGGCTATTGATCTTAATATAAGTATATCTCTGAATGAATTTTTTTTTAAGTTTGTTCCTAAATTTCTGAAATTAGAATTTGTTTCAGTCTCTTCTCCCCGTCAATACTCACGTCACAAAACAAGTTTATTTTTATTAGGAAACTAGCAGCTTGGCCCGGCGTTGCCCGTGCTTGATTCAAAAATCGTATGACTCATACAGCAATCGCTATCACTTGACTTAAAATATTTTTGCCCTTCCTTGCCTTTAAAGGAGTGCCCTTTGCTGTGCTGATGTTGCTACATGCCTTACTTCTTGCCTATCTCACACTGCGAACTTTTTCTAAGCTCTATATTAAACATTAAATCTGTTACGAAAAAAGAACTAAACAAAATGAACACAAAACGATCAGCTTTAAAAAGGACTCGTAACTGGAAAACCGAATGAAAAAAGAATGTTAACAACAACATACATTTTTGCACCCAACCCAGTTCTACGGAATCAGAATAAACGTTGAGTTTAAGCAAGCGATCGAGCCAATTGGAGTAAAGTGCCATGCAGATTTAAATTTTTCCCACTTGTGACGAATGCAGCTATCGATTTTTTGCATACTAGTTAACATTCGTGTCAGTCAGCTGTTGGCTCTCACGCTAGCCAATATAATCTACCTGCCTATTCGTGGCAGCCAGCTATAGGCTCTCACTCTGGCTAGTAGAAAATGGCCGCAAACTACATGAAAACTGCCGTAGAAGCATGATAAAAATCGATTATTTCCACTATCGATGGGAGTTGGGAAATGCAACGTCGGTCTTGGCCTTTCTGCTAACATGGAGCATGTGCATGTAAATTTTGGTGAAAATCCGTCGAAGATTGCGGCCGTGCATTCGTTACATACACGCACACACACACACACACACACACATCCTGCCTTTTATAGATAGAGATCAAGTTCAGTAAGATTTAATAAGCTGATTAGACATGTGAGAGGCTTACCATTTTAAAAGCGTACGATTGCTGAAATAAAGAAATAACGTCAATTTGTTTATTGACATTTCGTTTACAAGATGACGGTAAAGACAAGTTGAAGGAGTTTTTACCTTCATAAATGTCTGTTTGATTCTATACTCATCACAGAAAGATTTAATATTTACACGTTTTCCAATATTAATTTCGTGCAATCAATGAAAATCATGATTTTTTTTTTCTGTTTGATTTAAAATAGACTGACGGTAATAGTTTCGGGTTTAATTTACTGAATTAGACATTGAACATCTACGTTTCTGGAAAGGTAGGCTTCAGAAGCGATTCCTTGTACTTTGGCATTATTTGATAATTAACCATGACATTTTTATTAAAATGTGTCTGGCTAGCATAAATAAAACAGGATTCTTGGAAATTTCATACAATAAATTATCAGTAAGATTTGGTAGTAATCTAATTGACGTCATTTGGCACGTGTCAAGGTTTCATTTCCTTCACTGCGAGTTAAAATGTATTTTATATTCAACCTACGAGTTAAGCTTATATTCTTGAGAATTAGAACTATGAGGATAGCCTAATATGTTAGCACATATTGATATTAGTATCGGAAATATGACTGACTCAGAAAGGAAACTGCAACTTAGAAAACGTATTAAATGAACGTGAGAAGAATGTTTTAATGTTCGTTGGAATACCGAAATAGTCCTTCCAAAACCTAAGCTGATTAAGAAACAGGAAAATCTCGTTAGAAATAAAGTCAAGAGTACAGAACTGTTATGTAATATCGGTCATATTAAATGCTGGGAAAACGCTGACCAGATGAAGATACTTGTGCCAATGAAAATGTGGATCTAGAGAAAGATATTGAGAATACCATGGATGAAACATGTGACCAACGAATAAGTTTTACAAAAAAAGAAACAAAAAATATATTTATACTTAGAATCATAAAGAGAAAATTGAAATTTCTCTGGTACATCGTTAGGAAACTAGGTTTAGAGAATTTGGCACACACATCGAATGCAACAGAGACAGGAAAGCAGATAATAACCTACTTTATGAGTTTGTGGAAATGTTTGGCAGACCGGATTAAGGGAGATAGTAAACAAAACAAAATCAGAATTACTTGAACGTAAAAGGAGGACAGGTAGTTATGGATACCCGTAATCGCCAACGGCCTGAAGCAGTACTTCACATGAAAAGTTAATAGGAAACGAAGGACTATTAACTCTCAGTCAAAGATACAATGCAAGGTGTGAGCAGATAAAAAAAATATATCTTTGTCGTGTCGTAACATATAATCGAAATTGTCACACAGAAACATAAACGGACATAGGAATAGCGAATATATTTATGAAGCTAAGGTAATTTTTAGACATTTGAAATAATTTATACAAAGAAACAAAAATACTGTACTGCTATAAAATAGGTACTCTCTAATATGACATGGAGAATTTTGTCATTGATAAAGAAGAGAATTTAACGAACTGAGAATGTTGTTCGCCGGAGGATTTCTCATTGGCAAAAGAAGCAGAGGGAAAACAGCAAGTGTTTTACACAACCAGATTGTATGAATGGATGACAGGAAAAGGACAATGATGGCAAATCGGTCAGAAATTGTCGAGAGCATCTAAAAGCAGAAACTTGATAGACATGATTGTCTACGTTCTAAAAAGACTTGACACATAAAATTGCAGAGATACATTATTTCTCAGATGTTTCACCGTTTGAGCAGATTTTCTATTAGCACAATATGGTATATTTATTAACAAATGTGATGGAAACAAAAAGAATGTAAATGAATGCTCTAGATTATATACCCAAAATACTTAGTCAAAAAACAAATATTTTTAAATTCAAAATTCTCAACGTCTGTATTGTTCGTGGGTATATGTAGTCACATCAACGGGAACATACTTAGCCTTAAAACGAAATTTCGTTTTTTTAACATTATCATACTTCTTTCCTTCCTTATATATATATATATATATATATATATATATATAATTTTTTAATGACTTTATAGCCCAACATATCTTTAATTCGTCAAACGTTGTTTATAATGAATACTTGTATTTGCGTACAAGCTTTTGTTTCTTCTGAATAGCGTTTCTGTTCTTCCGGCCTGTATATATAAGGAAACTTCAGTATCTGTCTATATTTCTGAGATGAGGTATTATGTACTCAAGGACACATGGCACAGTGGATAAAAGCGCTAGTTTGATCCAGTGACAGGACCCAAATAGTGTGAGTTCAATACCCGGTTAAGGCAGTGGAGAACTTGGAGAGGGGAATTAATAGGAGATAACTGATAACTGGCATCCATTAAACATGGCACATGGAACTAGAACAGTCTACCCCAGTGAGCAAAATAAAGGGTTCAGTTCGACATTCCAACCACCTGAAGAAGGCCGGGACGTACAACGGCCGAAACGTTGTAATAAATATGGCGATAAACATGAGAACAATAGTCCGAATAATGTAAAGTAAGAAAACTTATTGCAGAAAATATGTCCTCCAGCAGGATTCGAACTTGCATCTGCCTTTTGTAGAAGAAAACACCGTCTGATCTTGCGTGCTTTGATCGGTTGGCTGCAAAGACATTCGCAATTTTCTATTTGATTTCAAAACACATTAGCGTGTTCCTGTTTTCGCGAAAGGCATATCTGCTCAGTTTCGTATCCGACATGTAAGCATAGTATTTTCTAACGAAATAAATGGGTTTATTTCATGATCACAGGTATTTTCATTAGTTCAAACGTTCTTTTTAGGAGTAGGAATAAACATTGTTCAAAATAAACGGTGCGTCTTCTCAAATACAGGTATCCGCTAAAAATAAAGTTTTATATATATATATATATATATATATAAAAGAAAAAATATATATATAATGTGTGTGTATTCTTAATATATTTCATTTGCAAAACAATTGTTTTAAAATAAAATGAATGAAAAAAGAAAAACAGTTGTATACCACGACAAATGATAGACAGACATGTACAAAAAAATTAATAAAATACGAATATTAAATACTGTAAATGAATTACATGACGAAATATTATAATAAAGAAGAAAAATATACGAATAATATATGATTAAAATAAACAATCGAAACTTTCCTTGACATCATCAATGTATTGTATGTGTTATCCTACTTATATAGTGGCATGAATAATTTTAATCTATTTATATCTAAGCGTGACATTTATCTGTTGTTTTTACGAAACTGGTCGTAATTTTCGGAATTAGAGGAAAGCATTTTTGTAATGTTTATTTTGTTTGTCTCTGACTAGTGGCTCATTATCGCCGATTTTTTTGTTATCTATCTCTCACTCTATATCTCTATCTATAAAAGGCAGGATGTGCGTGTGTGTATGTATATGTGTATGTGTATATATATATATATATATATATATATATATATATATATATATATATAATATAAAGGGTGGGTGTGTGTAACAAATGCACGGCCGCAACTTTCGACGGATTTGCACCAAAATTTACATGCACATGCTCCAAGTTAGTGAGAAGGCCAAGACCGATTTAACATTTCCCAACTCCCATTCGATAGTGGAAATAATCGATTTTTTCATGCTTCTACGGCAGTTTTCATGTACTTTGCGGCCATTTTCTACTGGCCAGAGTGAGAGCCAACAGCTGACTGACACAAATGTTAACTAGAATGCTAGCATGCAAAAAAAAAAAAAAAAGATAGATGCATTCGTCACAAGTGGGAAAAATTTAAATCTGCATGGCACTTTACTCCAATTGGCTCATTCGCTTGCTTAAACTCAACGTTGATTCTGATTCCGCTGAACTGGGTTGGGTGTGAAAAAGTATTTGTTGTTAAAATTCTTTTTTTCATTCGGTTTTTCCAGTTACGAGTCCTTTTTAAAGCTGATCGTTTTGTGTTCATTTTGTTTAGTTCTTTTTTCCTAACAGATTTAATGTTTAGTATAGAGTTTAAAAAAAATCGCAGTCTGAGATAGGCAAGAAGTAAGGCATGTAGCAACAACAGCACGGCAAAGGGCACTTCTTTAAAGGCAAGGAAGGGCAAAAATATTTTAAGTAAAGTGATAGCGATTGCTGTACGAGTCGTACGATTTTTGAATCAAGCACGGGCAACGCCGGGCCATGCTGCTAGTTATTTATATTCAAAGGTTCTTTTACGTTTAGTATGCATTTTAATCCTTTACATTTTCTTATTTATTAATTGCAAAGTAACGTAATTAAATTTTTTATTGAAACGTGTTCCCAAATTTAACGTTATTTCGTTTCAATTTTACTACTAGTCAATTCGTTTTATTTATCTTTGAATTTTTTTAAACAACAACCATAATAATAATAAAATTTTCTCTTATAATTTTTAATACTTTATACTTTGGAGCAATAAATCGCACATTGAAGACGAACTGTTTACTCCGACATCTAGCATATGTTCTATGCGTATAGGTGGTAGTGGCAGGGAGTAATACCTTTGTTATTCGGCTGCTCTTATTATTAAGATGGACGGGCAACACTGGTCTTCACCCATCCCCTAAATCTCCACGCGCCAAACGCTGAAAACCGATTCAGCAAGCGGGCTAAATCACGTGAAATTACTATCGAAAGGCGCTGCACTCTTCTGTGTACTGGTAGTACCCGAGAGGTATAACTCCGTGATAATAAAACCAGAGGTGTGTTGTTCCTTGTGTTCGTGGTAAATATTTCCACCAACTCTTTGTTATTAGCACTTCCAATAAGTGTGGCTGGTTCTATCCTGTAAACATATCTTTTGTGTGGATATTCTGCAGTTCAGTTCTGTGTTCCTTCTTTGCTATTCCACCTGAGCAACAAGTCCACTAGCGAGAGAGTTAAGACGACAGGTACAGGATTAAAAACAGAACTGAAAGACACTCTTACGTCGAAAACGACAGGAAAGTCGATCATATATACGTGTGTATGAAAAGAGAGAATGGGTTGGAATTACGTGAATCGACAAAGCGAAACTGTATTAGTTGAGGGATTCATGCATAATCCTGGAAAAGGCATGAAACCAAATCTACCACCACTCTATACAATCTCAAGAAATCTGGACAAAATACTGAAAACGGAATCTGCGATGAGCATTAACGTAAACGATTATCATTTAAACAACTTTTTTTCCGCCTTCTCCGAAAACCACTGTTGCAGTACATTCAAATAATGAATGAAGAAAAAAAATGATGTTTCTGTGTGAGTATTAATAGACATATGTAGGAAGGGATGTTGACAAGAACACCGCATAACTCAAACCGAAAACCTGAATAAATAGCAAAGTTTGAGAGGAATACTTATTTTTTATGATTACGCATATTCACATGCGAAACAGATGCAATAGAGATCTTGTTATGCTAACGACGTTAAATCCATTGTTATTTCTGGTATTAAACAATCGTGATAATTGTCTCCCAAGACAAGCTAACAGTTTTTTTGTTTGTTTTTTTTTTTTTTTTTTTGGCGTGTAGTAAAATTCCTAAATGCAGTACAAATCTGTAAAGACGTATAAAACTATGGAAAGATGCTGTCAGACATTTTGATCCAATAAATACTGTCAATATATGCTTTCAAAAACTGCCAATCTTCTGCTGGATGAAGGAGCCACCTTCGAGCCCATGCTCGTTTAGAAGTTCACAAGTAATTCCGATAGTCAATGAGTCGTAATTAGAATAATTTAGAAAACAGTTGTTTGAGCCTCGACTCGAGTGAGAATGATATAACTGCACAGGAAAGCAACAAATGTAATCCTGGTTTTTATTTGACCTTGAATCCTGAACGTGGGAAATACACGAGTATCTACACAGAAGTATTTATTAAACAATAGCTTCATTCACCAAAAATAATCTCTTAAGATAATCCAGTTTCTCTCTCTCTCTAGCTCACATTCTCTCTCTCTCCATAACACTTTCTCTGCACACATACGTGTGTGTTCCCATTGTTGCAATGGGATAGCAACTAACGAGCACTAAAAGATAATGTTTCTGAATTACAATACAAAAACAATAGAAGGAAGATGGAAATATACCAGCATTAAATTTACAATAATTTATCAGTATGTTAAATTAA
Organism: Acanthosepion pharaonis; assembly: GCA_903632075.3. Lineage (NCBI taxonomy): Eukaryota > Metazoa > Mollusca > Cephalopoda > Sepiida > Sepiidae > Acanthosepion > Acanthosepion pharaonis. The sequence continues at coordinate 1,350,097 of CAHIKZ030004028.1, read as the reverse complement.
CTAAGGACAACTAAAGAAAATGCTGCGAAAATTAAAACGCTCTTATAAATTACTTTGAGTAACTTAGTCGACAAAACTAAAGTTTATTAAAACTCTACTGAAATTATTCACATGTTGATAGACACTGTCCTTTGGTGTTGATAGTTGTTCGTGGTATCCAACACTGATGCACTAAGCGGCATTTGGCTACATTTGGCCTCACGATCCATTCTTGTCTTTAATGGAAACACAAACGCCTCACCTTTTTGCACTTCTATGAAATTTTCTCTCCTTTTCAGCTCATTAATGAACATCATTAGAGCCAAATAAAGCCGCATTAATGGTACTACAGCTTTGTTAAAGAATTGGAACAAATTATTTCGTAAACTATAGAGACACCGAATAGTCGCTCTCTCTCTCTCTCTCTCTCTAGTTTCAGAAATGGCAGGGTAATTAATGCTAGATATCTCCAAGAAAAGCGAGCTTTTTTTTTTTCCTGCTTTTTTTTTTTTAAGATTTGACATCACTCATCAAAGCTGGACGAACACGCTAAAATATTTATTTATTCATTATTCAAAAACGACAGCAAAACTAAAAGAAGTGATGATCAGGAACTTTAAAGGAAAACATCAGACGGAACGCGAACACGCCGACACTTCCGAGACGATGTTATATGTACTAATTTGTGAGTTCAGAAGAATATCTCTGTTTTCTACTGGCCGACCTTTTAGCTCCGTCTGCTTAGGCCATTTGTTCGAGATGGTTTCCTTTTTTTCTCTTATCCTTTTCACTGCTTCTAACAGAGACGGTACAAGTATTAATTTACTGGAAACGGTTTTCTCAACATAACGACTTGTTATCCACGGTGCACTTACCAACAGCTGGAGACTAGTATTTAATTAAGGTTTCATGAGTTTACTTTCTTAGATGATATTCCTTAAAACTTAGCGCCTTCAAATGGTTTGTTAAATTTCAAAACAATAACACGAGTCTTTTTTGAATTTCATATTTCTCAAGGATATAGGCGATTATGGCTCTCTAAAGAATCTGTTTCATTATCCGTGGATTTGTATGATTTCTTGGAAAAGCTAGTAGAGGTGTTTTCTGAGGGCTTGTTTTGAATTAATGCCTTTGTACAAGGGCATTTGTGTGAAAGTTAAGACAACAGACAAGGCCGGAATTCATACCCAGCCCGTCAGTTATACAAACCTCGCCCATAACCGTTATGTATAACTCCACGTCCTCCTTGTGTGTTATATATGTATAAACTTAACAGAGAGGGTTATAAATTGTTTCACCAAGCGGGTTATCTCTCTACGAAGAGATATTTACTAAGCTGAACCAAATAGAGCATTACGCAAAATATTTAGAAAACAGTAGTTTAAGCCTAAACTTGAATGACGATGATATACATACTTTTGTAGGCCTAGTTTAATTCGACTCTGAACCCTGAACGTGGTAAATAAGCATGTATCTCAGTATCTGTCTATATTTCTGAGATGAGTTATTATGTACACTATATAATTCGGACTATTGTCCTCATCTTTGTCGCCATGTTTATCAAACCGTTTCGGCCGTTGTACGCTACGGCCTTCTTCGGGTGACTGGAATGTCGAACTGAACCCTTTATTTTGCTCACTTGGTTAGACTGTTCTAATTCCACGTGCCATGTTTAATGGATGTCAGTTATCTCCTGTTAATTCCCCTCTCCAAGTTCTCCACTGCCTTAACCGGGTATTGAACTCATCCTCTTTAGGGCCGGTGACTGGATCTAATCAATGCCTTTATCCACTGTGCATGTATCTATAGAGAAGTATTTACTAAACGTAGCTTCATTTGGCAAAAAATCAAAATAAAAAGTCGAGCCTGGCCAGTACCTAGACGCGTGACCACTTAGGAAGACCAGGTACTCTAAGCATGTGTGTGCGATTATTGTAATGGATAATGGTCGGAGAGTTCAAGTTCCAGTCGGGTCCGTTATATTCACGTACGCGCAGATACCCTCGAGAATGGTATAAATCTACTTGTCCTCCCACCAACTATTGGTCAATTAGTAAGATTTGTATCCCTAAACTATTAGTGTATAAAAATGTTTTCTGGTGTTAAATAACCTGCAAAAGATTGATAAGTCATAGAAAACGCATCAATCATTCAAATTGAAAGGTGTGAAGATTATGTTGTATGGATAGTCAATTAGATGTAGAAATACGTGCCTTGAAAATCTACATTCTAGTACGTTTACCTGGTAGGAAACGTGCACCATTTACTAACGACGAAAGTTACATCTATTTTCTCAAGGCGCAAAAGTCTGGTATATGTTAATAAATATAGAACCTGAGACTCATTACACGGTGAATATTTGGTTTCTTACTTGTGTTTAATGTCAACATGACTGCCATGATATTCATAATCAGGCTATTGTTTATACAGTCTATGTACCTATAATATATATATTAGTTTTTATTCATAGAAAATTAATATTTGTTTTTCAATGAGTTGATTATTATTTAAATCGATGAAATGAAATATTGATATTGTCTTCGAATGATTAAAAACATACTTTTAATTTTGAAATACATTTGCTTTTTATTATTAATTTCTGTAATTTTCATTTATGAACTACTGCATTAGAAGATGAATACATGCAGTTTATAAGTAGTTGCCTCGTTAAAATGTAATAAACTTTCAAAGAATATAATTTGAAAAGAAATAGAAACTCGGATATAACTAGAAATGCTGACAGAAGGAAGACAAACATCTTAGTTTTTAAGTAATATTCGAAAGTTTATTTTATGTTATTAGTAGTAGTTTTCTATTGGATTTCTATACCCTCTATTTATGTCCAAACCAAATGGAGACCACTTGTTGGCTATATCCTGACAAAACTCCACGCACCATCTAAAATGTGTTAGTGGATTTTATATTATAAATCGTTCCTTCGTGGGATGTTCCTTTCTCGTCTCACGTTTTTGCACTTCCTATCTCTACTGTGATATCCTATTTGTTGTGCGTGCTAAACAATCCTCCATAGTAAGGCAATACGCTTTATAGTATTACAATAGTCACCATATGCCCACCGTTGGTTCGTACATACTCAGATGATAAAAAATTATTCTTTCAAACTATACTTACGTATAAGAAATACACCTTTTAAATCATACTAAGCTATCGACCTGGTATTTTTTGAAACCCCATCGTGACTTAATCTTTACATTTGTTGATAATCAGAATGATCTCTGAGATGGTTCTTCATCGTGCCTTTATGGCCGAAAAATCACAGCTTATTTACGGCTTTCGTGTTTTTTCTAACATCAACACGCCCAAAACTCGTTTCCTACTCTCCTGTCATGACCCGATAAAAACAAAACTGATATCGAGAGATTTTGAATGTTCTCTGTAATCAAAACGAGCTGAAGACAGTTGATGTCTGACCTGGACTCCTGCAGATAAAATTGTAGAACACAGCTGAGACGATAAAATCCGCTACGGTACTGTAATCGTTTGTCTGATCAGTGATTTTTCTGTTCCCATACTACGTGAGTTGTGGAACTGACACGCAGTGATCATATTGGTTGCCTGCCCGTACCGAAGGCAGACAGACAGATAATGCAAGATTAGCATGATCAGGCTGGTGTATGCGCCCTGCGCAGTAACACGCACACATTCAGATCCGTGGAAGCGCATGCAATCACGGAGATATTTAAGTTTGGCCGCTAACTGCTCATGATTTAAACAGTAGCACGCTTACTTTGAGAAGGAAGTTAGCGAATTTAGTCGACCGAAGACCGAGAGAAAGTGTGTATAAGTGTGAGAGAGATCATTACTTACGAGCGAGCGCCAGATGTCGCACGTGCGAGTCGGTGTTGATTCGTGTTCATACAATACAGGTTTGAGATCCAGTAGAAATGCACTGCCGGCTCCAGCTCTTTTGCTGTCCTCGCCATTTAATTCCAAAGCGTGAGCTCATTGCGCAAGTCCAGCTGGTGTTTACAGAAGAGAGATAAGTGAGGCGCGAAAACGATAACTCGAGAAGAAAATTAAGGTAGACACAGCAAAGATATTTAAAAGAAAATGAAAATATTTTTCTAACATAGTTCTTCCATTTTTTTTTTTTTTTTCAATAAGATAAAAAAAAAATCTATGGCAATTTTTTTCTTTTTCATAATTTTTGTTTACACTTCATTTCTTTCTGAACTTTATATATTCCTGGTTTTGTCTGTTGTCGCTTGAAACTGTTGTCTTTAAATATAAGCGATAAAAATGTTTGCGGAATTGGACGAGAGAGAGAGAGAGAGAGAAAGTCTAATCTTTTTCACTCCATGTTGAGAATAAGGCTACTGCCTTCCCATCCAATGCTTTGCTTAACAAGTAGGCATTTTAAGTGGGGTTTGCTAGCTTCACACCTATTTTAAATTATAATTCTCTAGACTAACCGGCAACCAAATCTAGAGATTTATTTAATATAAAGCGTATTTGTGAGAAGAAATAAACGCATAAATTTCCCAGTGCTATCAGTCCGGAAATGTGCATTCTGATCCTTCCTTGCCACACCGTTAACTTATATGTTATATATATATATATATATATCTCTTTCATTTTTGGTCCACTTAACTGTTTGATGTTTCTAGCCGTTAAACAAAACATTGACTGAATCAACCTCTATTTCTGTTAATTATATTAGGTGCAATATCATAAAAAGTAAATTCTTGTAATTTTTCTGTGAGGAAGACAAAGAAAGAAAGCTGGAATAGAGGATCAAACTTTTTATATATATATACACACATGCATATATATATATATATATATATATATATATATATATATATATATATATATATATATATATATATATATATATATATATACATATATACACACACACACATATATATATATATATATATACATGCATATATATATATATACACATGCATACACACACACACACATATATATATATATATATATACACACACATGCATATATATACACATGCATACATATATACACACACACATGCATACACACATATATATATATACACACATGCATACACACACACACGCATATATATATATACACACACACACACACGCATATATATATATATATATACACACACACACATATATATATATATATATATATATATATATATATATATATATATACACACACACACACGCATATATATATATATATATACATACATACAGATATGTGTGTATGATTTTAATTACTATTAGTAGAATTTATTATTAGCTTATGAATGAATGTCAAAAATTTCTCGACCCATCGCATTTCTCAAAGTTTACCCAAGTAGTCTATATTTTAATTTAATTGCTTTTTGGTCGGGCTGAAAACTTTTCAGCGGCTTATTTTCTGAAACATAATCGTTTCCTGAAACTAAACGTTCTCTTTTGCATTTTTGTTCATTTAATCTATCATTAATTAAGCAGATGCGTTAAAGCTTGAATGGTGATCTATTTTTTTTTTTGTTTCTATTGATGTTAACGCTTGAAGGAAATCACAAGCCAATAATAACTGAGCCAATATATTAGCATTATTTTCGTTATGCGCAATATACACAGTAATTTCAATGCTATTTATTACTGTGCACGCGTTGACGAAGTCGACGATTTGGAATTGAGAACACGAGCTAAACGATAAGACGCTGAAGCTAATAGGACATATTCGTCTAAAGAAATAACTATTCCTTCATTAAAGAAAAAAAATTCAACGTCTGTTTTTTTTTTTTTTTTCTTACTGATGAAATATCTGATGCAAAAATAACTCTGGCTAAATAAAGAAGTAAATTTCGCCAATGGCCACATCACTTGGCTATATTACAGTAATTTAATATTAGAAACATACCAAAATATACAATAAGATCTGTCGTTTCCTACGAGATAGAATGCCAATTATTTTCATTGCACACAAACTGAACAATTAAGCAAAACAGTAAGAGGCAATTAAGGAACAGTAATTAATCATAAAAATAGATCAAAATAAAATGTGTTTATCGTAACAAGAGATAATATCTACCTTAGGCTTTCCACCATCTTCGACTGCCAGTCACGTGCTTTTTATACACGGCTACAGAATTTTTACGTAATAACGATGAAGAGAAATGTATAGTTAGATAATATGTAGCACCAACTTTTCCATAAAAATGGTGTTTCTTTAGAGTTAGATAAAAAAAACGGCTGTAGCAATATGAAATGAATATTTAAATCACAAACATTCTGACAAGCGTTTCTCAAAAACCACATAATCAAAATCAAGTTTGTTCAGTCAGGATCGAGAGAGCATACAAAATGAAATTGTCCGGCATTTTAGTGTTTTTTTTCAAATGTTGCGAGAGATACGCTGCATCCTACCTATCTAATGTTTATCGTTCTTAGCATAAGAAGAATTGACGAGAGACACTCTGCTATCTATAATGTCGACATCTTTGTCGTAAAGGAACTATATTATTAGTGGTGTAACCGTATCTCCCATTTACTCTCAATGCTTCATTAAACAAAGAATTATCAAACAGGAGAAATAGCACCAAGAACCGAATAACATCTTTAAATTAATATGCAAGGTATATTCAAAAAGGTCTCTGCCATATTAAATATAGTTAAGCGTTAATGTTATTTGTTAAATAGAGGCTAACTTACTACGCATGCATGGAGATAGTTCTGCTGACTTCTTGAATTGACAATGAAACGCCAAGAAATGTGCTTTTGAGGTGTGTGAACGTAGTCTTCATAATTACCGAACCAGAAGATTCATCTTTGTCAGATTTTTTTTTCAGTAAACATAGTGTTATCCAGATCTCAACTTTTTCAGTTCAGATTGGGCCCTCTGCATGTTTAGGCTTTTCCAAAATTAGAACGATCTGTAAAAGTTAAGATTTCAGATTGTAAACAAGGTAACCGATAATGATGACGAAAAAGGTCTTTAGAAGTTGTTTAGAATGAAGCTCCGTGTGAATCATGTTCCAAGTGAAATAATTTAATAATCACTAAAGCGGCATTTCTTAGAGTATTTTTTTTTCTTTAATATATGTGTGAATAGTATCTAGATTGATGTCCTCTTATTCTTGGCGACACATTATAAAAACAAGGTAACATTTTAATATTCCTTTTACTCAAGTGGGTATGATGAAGATATACGAGCAAAGATAATATTTTGAAAGCTGAGTTTTGTTTAATGCATTAACTGTACAAACGATACTGATTAATGTTCACTGTAAAATATTGATATCTTTTGGAGTATATTAATTTCGAGAATTTTATTTCTTCTTTCAAGAATACTAAATAATAGAAACTACAATAAATACTAATATATATATATATATATATATATTGTGTGTGTGTGTGTTTTAAGGTATGTTATATTTATGGGTAAAAGTGTCCATTATTAGTAATATACAGCGTCTGTAAATATGATGGCCACTGAGGTTAACATCGAGCGGTGATAATCTGTTTCATGCAATAAACATGAAGACAACTATCGCCGCTTGGGGTCGATCTCAGTGTCCACACGTATACACACACATAATTTATTTTATTGGATTTAACACATTCGCTGCTGTGGACTTAATTGTATGACTGTACAAAACCTATATTTTCTGCTGTCGACGGATATGTGTTTTCAAGGCATCCTGAAAATTCAAACCTGAGTGTGTGCGAAAAATTAAATCGAGCTGTGACGCTAATTCCAAACTACGGTAGACATCATTTTAGCATACAATGCGATCTGTTTTGGGACAATTATTATTATATTGCATATTGGGATGTCTTTTAGCAGAGTCACTACAGCACAGTACCCTTAAAAATGACGGTACCTATGAGAAATATTTTAGTCATATATTTCTAGTAAATAACAATTTCCGTTTTTTTTTTTAATTTTTTTTTTAATTTTACAAAACTGGCCAACACAAGCAGGCAACAGTATTAATCACCAGTTGAAAATCATACTGATAAAGAGCATAAAATGGTGATATATATATATACAAAAATGTAGGATCATAAGAAAAAAAATATCTCATCTCATTTCCTCCCATTTGGATCAAAATTTAACATCTTGTTTAAGATTACTCGAAACGGGATGAATCTTCACATTTATTGGAGTTTTGTTTTCGTTTGGACATCGATAGCTTTGCCAGTGATATTGTCAACTGACTTTTGTTAAGCTCTTTGTTGTTGATTTTGCTTTCAGCTTGATATTTGGAACGATTTTCCCGAATAGTTTTTTTTTTTTTTACAAAATATTTTAAATTCTCCCACTAGTTAAAAAAAATTATGATCACAAACTATACAGAAGGCAGTGTGTGACAGATTGGGTGTCACATGTTTATACCGAACAAACTTAATTGTTCAAATGTCAATGTATTGTGAACTGCCAAAAATTCGAACTGTATTCTGAAGTGTTGAAACTCCTCGTACAAAGGGACTCGGCGGAATGACGATTATGTGATGCAATAGATAATTAGGTAGCTATCTCTAATTTTTTGAAAGTTAACTTTGCATGGAGCTAATATTCTTTTCGCTTCGTCGATATATATATATATAAGAAGACCAATTTTGAGCAGTATTTCAGAAAGGTCTATACGAACCTGAGAAGTAGTTACAGTATTGTATTAGACAGAGAAAGAAAAAAAAATCACCGATAAAATGTTTCCCCGTTAAAGGATTCATAATTGGTTTGTAACCGAAGAATTTTTGTCTTTTATCACCCTTGACGTTACCATGAAATTGTCTGCATTTCTGAACTACAGCCTCTATCGGAGTAAATTCACTGACTTCGTGACTCTTAAAAATCTTTTAAAAATTTGAATTGCAAGTGGTATACTTTTGTTCATCAGAAAATGATTTTTTGTTTTATTGGAGTTGTCAGTTGATGATGTTTCCCCGATTTTAAACTACTGAACAAAACAAAATCGTTGTCACACATTAAAGGAAATATAGAAAACAATTTAAATCGGTGAATAAATAATAAGGAATTTGGAAAATGTTTTCATGAAAAAAAACCCAATGATTTTCTTCGAAAAATCTTCAGTTTCAAATAGATTTGGAGGCTGGAATTTTTTATAGGTATCTAAAATTTTCAGTAGTGAAATTCATTGCGCTTCAAATACTCGCCTCAATGAATAAAGTCGTGGGATGAACATTTTCTGAAAATGAGTACTTGGAATAAAAATGTCACGGATGGATTATTTTTGAAAATGAATAATCATCGCAGTTGATTTGTTTAAAACACAAAGGTATGCAAATTGAAATCTCAGTTGGAGTGTTCAGCACAAATCATCGATAAATATTTAAATCTATATTGAAAAATGATCTGACATCTTCTCGGAGAACTAAGAAAATAGTTCGTCCATCGACTGACAATTAGTTTCAACCATTTAATATCAGTTGATAGGAAATCACATTTTGATAAATTGATTCTTTGCAAATAAAATCAGATACAAAAACAAGATTTGTTGCTTAAATTATATTAAGCACTAGGAAAATAATCCGTTTTTGTATGGTATCATTTTTTTTTTATATAAAAAAAAATATTCTGTTTAGGATTCGAAGAATACGTCCTCAATTGTTAGATGCGAATAACAAACTGAAGTGTCAACACAGACTGAATTAATATCTAAAGAATGAGACAGGGGAGGTGCTAAGTGCAAAAAGAACAGATAATGTTTTCTTTTTTTGACCGGAAAATTCATTCACCTACATAAACTATATATATATATATATATATATATATAAAATAGGAAGGAACTGGTTAGGTAAATAATCCAAAGTTCTTTAGTATTTTAGTTATTATTTTTAAAAAATAGTGCTCGATACAAAAGTAGAGTATAAATATAATTATTAATTTAAAAATATGATTCAACTCGCGACATAAGAGGTCTCATGTTTCAAAACAAAATTGAGTTAACTTCAATTAATTATTTGAATTAAATTGAAAAAAAAAAATTCTGCTTCCAGATTCAACATATCGAAGGTTAAAAAAAAAAATTCAAATAATTATATTGAAGTTTTCGGCTCTTGTTTTAAAAAACATGAGACCTCTTATGTCGCGAGTTGGAATCATATTTTTGAATAAATAATTATATAATATATATGTGT